>VDFB02000017.1:441576926-441824210 GCA_007258455.2 Sequoia sempervirens | reverse complement strand
GGTTAGGGTTAATATTAGGGTTAGGTTTAAGGTTAGAGATATAATATGGTTAGGTTAGAGTTAGGATTGGAAATAAAATTAAGGTTAGGTGTAGGGTTAGAGATAAAATTATGTTTAGTGATCTAGGGTTAGGGTTAGGGTTAAAATTAGAGTTTGGGTTGGGGATAAGGTTAGGGTTAGGTTTAGGATTAGAGATAGAATATGGGTTAGGGTTAGTATTGAACTAGAGTTAGGGTTGGGTATAAGTTTAGCGTGAGGGTTAAGGTTAGGTTTAGAGATAAAATTAGGGTTAGGGTTAGGGTTAGTGTTAGAGATAAAATTAGGGTTAGTAGTAGGCTTATGGTTAAGGTTAGGGTTTAAGTTATAGTGATGGTTAGGATTAGAGTTAGAGATAGAATTAGAGTTAGGGTTAGATTAGGGTTAGGGTTGGTGATAGCATTAGGGTTAGAGATGGAAATAGGGCTAGGGTTAGGGTTAGAGATAGAATTAATGTTAACGACGAGGTTATGGTTAAGGTTAGCATTAGTGTTAGTGGTAGGGGTTGGGTTAATGTAAGGGTGTTATGGTTAGAATTAGGGTTAGGGTTGGGGATAATGTTAGGGTTAGGATTAGGGTTAGGATAAGGGTTAGAGATAGAAATAGGCCTAGAGTTAAAGTTAGAATAAGATTTTGAGTTGAGGATAAGATTGGGGTAAGGGTTAGAGTTAGAGATAGAATATGGGTTAGGGTTAATGTTAGGGATATGGTTGGGGATATATTAGGGTTAGGATTAGAGTTAGAGTTAGAAATAGGCCTAGGGTTAAAGTTAGAATAAGAGTGAGTTGAGGATAAGGTTGGGGTCAGGGTTAGAGGTAGAGATAGAATATGGGTTGGGGTTAAGGTTAGAGATAAAATAGGGTTAGGGTTAGGGTTAGATTTAGGATTAGAAATAAAATTAGGGTTAGGAATAGTGTTAGAGATGTAATTAGGTTTAGTGATAGGGTTACAGTTAAGGTTAGGGTTAGGGTTAGAATTAGTGTTTGGGTTGCAGACGAGTTTATGGTTACCAGTATTGACAAGGCACATGAACTATATAACAAACATGTGTCCAAACAACATAGTCCAAAACTGTTTGACCGAATGCCTAAAAAATGTTGTCATGTGGAATGCTATGATTGCAGGATATGCACAAAATGGGTTTGTTTAAAAGGCTTTAGAAACTTTCAAACAAATGCAATTTGTAGGTGTAAAGAAAGAATCCTCAACCTTTGCCAGCATCCTCCCTGCCTGTGCATAAATGGGAGTGTTGGAACAGGCTGTGCACACCCGTGCATGAATTTTGTAGTTGCAACTACCCTAGTAGACATGTATGCAAAATGTGGAAGAATAGAAAAGGCACGTTAATTGTTTGACATAATGCCTCAAAGAAACTTGCTCTCATAGAATGCCCTGATTGCACAATATTCACAAAGTGAATTTGTTGAAAAGGATTTAAAGCAAATGCATTTGGTAGGTGGAAAGCCAGACTCTACAACCTTTGCCAGCATCCTCACAGCCTGTGTCGAATGGGAGCTTTGGAACAAGGTATGGACATCCATTTCCCATGAAAGTGGTGAGAAAGATTTAAACTTTAGTAAGATGAAAAATATTTGTAATGGGAGCTTCGAGCTTCATACTTGTGTTCTCTCTGACTTTGTTTCCCATGTGGATGTGTGGTACACGAAGAAGGTAGTCTATTCCAAAATTTTATGGGGCATTCCTAATGCAAGCGATTTTGAGGATTGGTTCTGCAAATGCCCCTTTAGAATTGATCTCATTGATTTTTGGGATTTTGAGAATGAGGATCCCACTATTGCAGATGGGTTTCCTACAATTGTCTGTTGACAAGGTGAGGAGGGAAGATAAATTTTGGGGGCAACTGATGGACAAATTTAAGCCTAGTTGGATTGTAATAAACAGGAAAATGAGGCAAGCAACTAATCTTTCTAGTTGTAGATATTTGCTTGGGTAGAGGCATTCTGATGCAGATATTTTAATGTGGCTTGGCTCCATATTACCTGCTCAAAACATATTGCCTTACAAGGATGTGCAATGTACCCATAAAGTTTAGACTGTCAGATAATGATGATAGCAGTATGAAGATTATTGAGCTTGACATGCAGTTGGAGGACATGATGGGAGCTTGTGTTAATGGGAAGAATAGTCTACTTATCATCGAAAGAGTAAGGACCATCATAGGATTTTCCAATCATATCATAAATACTTGTAAGTTTTACTATTTCATCTATTCTCTCTTTCAACAAATTTGTCTTGATTGATTTGAGAAAGTCAAAACTATTGGGTTCTCTAGAAATAAAATAAAATTGGAGCCAGCTTAAAGGTTTGAAAGTCTTGTTTCAAAGATATTTTTCTTGATTGATTTCACTTTCAAATACTAGCTAGTTCTCAACTGATTAGTCAATTTTAGTGCAAAAATTTTAGTAAAGAAGTAGTAGAGCCTATAATAAGAACACAAATAAATAACTCTCTTCCAACAAATAAGATAAATAAGATAACTATAGCACTAAACCCAAAAGATACTAATGGAATAAGTCAGTATGATAAATATATCACTATTAATTTATATCTAAACCGAACTAGAGGTGGGAATTATCTAAATAGATTAAAAATCATAAGTAATAACTACTACAAAACATTGTACAATTCAAGATTAATACTAGCTAGCACTCAACTGATTAATTAGTTTTACTGCAACATTCTAATAAAGAAGTAGGACATCCTATAATAAGAGTAAAAAATAAAGAGTTGTCTTTTCTAATAAAAGGTAAGATACTCATGGAATAAGTCAGTATAATAAATATATCACTATTAGTTTATATTTAAACCAAATTAGAGGCGGGAGTCATCTAAATAGGTTAAAAATCGTAAGTAATAATTACTACAAAACATTGTACAATTCAAGATTAATACTAGCTAGCACTCAACTAATTCACACACAATTAACCTAAATTGAAAAGTTATACAGCCTAATCAATAAAATCACCCACAAATATAATAATTCTTTATCTTTATATTTTTATCAATATACTTGTGAAAATCTCAAACCTTTCTATTATTTACATGTTTTATTGAATTAGTGATTATAAATAAATGACATGTATGACCATAACACCACATAAACTGTGTTGATCTAAACAACTATAACACTACATATGTTCTAAAGAAAAAAACATAATCCTAATGTAGAGAAATGGGAATATAAATTCCAGCAACAAAATAAATCATCATACCTTACATATTGAAGAATGAATGCCTTTCATCTATAGGGCTAGTGTTAGTGT
The DNA here is from genome assembly GCA_007258455.2 of Sequoia sempervirens. Lineage (NCBI taxonomy): Eukaryota > Viridiplantae > Streptophyta > Pinopsida > Cupressales > Cupressaceae > Sequoia > Sequoia sempervirens. The sequence continues at coordinate 441,820,890 of VDFB02000017.1, read as the reverse complement.
TATTGCAGGTACAAGGGTGAGCACAAGAAAATTATAAAATGATATAAAGAAACTAACATATCATCATATCTTACTTGATTTTTTTAGCAATACAACATAGATGGGATGATATCTAGGTTAGCCTCAACTATCAATAAGAATTCCCCTGACAAGCAGTACATCTGTGTGGACATGCTCATGATATAGTTTATTGTATAAACTATTACAACATCTGTGTGGACATGCTCATGATATAATTTATTGTATAAACTATTGTATTGTGTGGGTACAAAAAGTTGCCATAGCTTCTTGAATTCTAATAACACTGCATCTCCCATCTTCTTTGCCCATGACTTATTGGTATTACATAAAATCAATTCCAATCTGTTACTGTCATCTACAAGATGACCATTAGTGCCACAGCTAACAAAGGCTGCTGCACTTCAGGTTCCATCTTAGATGCATAAAAAGAACATTAAACAACCATAACCTAGAGAAAATCTTTGATTTTCAGAGAATTGAATGAAGTTATCAGCAGAATGCATTATCTGGAGAAAAAAGAAAACGGGTAATTCTTTTGTAATACAATTGATTTCAACATGGAGAAATTTTAAATGCCTCTTTTAACCTTCCACCTGATCAGCACAGAGACAATGGAAAAATAATAAAATCAGCGAGCTTATCAAACAATTAGCGTGCAAACATCTGCTTATTGAAATATTGGATCGCATAAAACTTACCTTCACCTCTTACTACATAAGAATTTCAAGACTGGAATCCAAGAATATGTAATTGTTTTGACACGAGATGTTGAGTTTTGGTAAGATTGTACCATAAGCTTGTAAAGTATTTCTCAACCGGGCTACTTTCATTGGCAATAATCGGTTAGACCTTCTCAATGACTATTTCTTTATCAGTAGAAATGTTGATGTATTAATTTATATGGATTGCATTGACTGCTTTCAGAGACTTTGGTATATCCGAGTGTATTTATTGATCTGTTGAAAACGCTATATGAATTTTCAAGGAGAAAAATGCAAATGACAGGTGTAATTCCACAACCACTGCCAATGTTCTCCCTAGCTGTTCCACTTGTTTACTGCGGAGCTAAATCCATAGCAATCTTAGAGTTTATGTACTGAAATGTCATTCCACTTGTTTACAGGGGAGCTAAATCTATAGCAAAAAGTTGATGTAGGCTTATAAGTTACGCAATTTAGGGATTGATGTAACACAGTAAATTGGCGTCAAGTCTCATCTTTTATGTTTTGTTCAAACTTTTCACATGAATCCAAATGAAGATATTATTTAGGTAATTTTTCTTATAATGGCATCATGATGTGCAACTGATATGAACATAGGTGTATTTGTCATTCTTAGTTCTTTGTGAACAAGTATTGAAATTCACAAGATGGTAAGGATTGAAAAATTGTCTAGCTTTTGCACATGCTTTGGATCTCTCATGTTAATGAATGGAGTAGTCAAAATTAAATAGGTAGTGATCCATGTTTGTTCAACACTACAAAATGTTGTTGGAGATATGTTTAAGGGATTATAAGAATTGTCTAGATAAGCAAATAAAGTAAACTTCTTGATAATAGGAGTAATGGAACACTTAAAAATACTAATTTTAGGTAGTTAAATAATCCGATTCTTTTCCTTAAAATAAATTACATGAAATGAACACACCAAGCTATGCCATATGACTATGTAGCTTTCTTCTAGTGAAATTTTGAAGTTCACTATACAATAGAATGAGACATCGTGATATCGTCATGGTTATAATCAACAATATGTATCACACACTTAATCACAAGGTGATGTCTTCAAGATCTAACTAGCATGTGATATATGTATATGTGGTGTTATTATCAAGATAAATGAAATCAAAAGGTTAACAATGTTACTACTAATTATATATTGAGGGGACATTGTCATATGATTATCTATAGGCTATAGGGCCATTAGTTGTCTTAAGTATGACTCCACCATTGATCATCACTAAAGCAAGTTTGTAATTATTGGTACATGTATTTTGAGGTTCAAAAGGATTTTGTGTGGCCTTGTCAATGCACATCAAGTTCCATCCAAGACATAGTGCTCCATGACTATGATACTTGATCTTATAGAATCATAATGTATTGGGAGCCCACTTGGACTCATGTCAAGGCTTTTGGCATAATTGATGCATACAATGATATTTTGACTACTACTTGGTAGGAACCTAAACTCTTTATCAATGTCTTATCCTTAGATTGAATTCGATTTGTCTAGCAACTATGTACTTAGGTATGGTTGGATCATTATGCTTAGAGAGACATACCTCAAATAATAGTATTATTGATGAAACACAACTAATCATTATCTCCTACATGAGAGAACCTTAACATGTATAGAATCATGATGAGTTTTCAAGGAATACTTAATATTAGTCTACAAAGGTTTAATTAACTCCCTTGGATGGAAAATCATATTACCCTTATTTATGAATTAGAAGTGGGGATTTTTGTGTAGGAATTCCAAGTCTATGTTTCTTGAGAGAAACCTTGTTAGGAGAATTGCATGTGACTTTGATTCTATTTGGAAGTGGGTATGTAGGTAGTCCTTGGGAAAAGGATACCTCTATGACCTCAAGTCTATAGTGGGAGGTTTTAGGGGATAACTCCAAGGTTGAGGTTGTTCCTAAACTTGTTTGACATTCTCTCTTCAATAAACTTTAGTTTGAGGTTGAAATTGGCATTAGATGGTTATGAATGAGTTAATAAATCTTGATAAATCATATCTAATAATGATCTAAAGTTTGATTAATATGGTCTAATAAGGTGAATAATAAGTATTTGTATGGGCTACAGATGATTCACTTGATATGGCTATGTCCCCGATTTTGAGTTGAGCTTGGGATGACATTCATTATGGTTGTCTATGTCATTGGTAGGAAAAAATTATAAGTATTATTGAATAAGGTTGAATGTTTTTCCTTTGCATCTTTTAATATAGATAATGTTTTTGAACAACGTGTTTTGGTTATCTATTTAAATGAAATGAGTGGAATTGAATAGTTGTTATTTGTTTATGTGTACATATTAAGTAGATGCCATCTTGTGTGGTTTCATTGTGATTCTTATGTGTTTATGAAATTCAACTCTAGACCTATTGGACCCTATGTATAGGCTCATGAATCACTTGATTGTGATATACTTATCCAGGTATATTTGACTAGAACTTATGAACCCTATTATGTAAGACCCCCACAAGTGTGAACCTTTGAGACATTTGATAAGTGATAGGAAATCATTGGATCGTGCCAATAATCAATGCCTAGGCTATTGTTAGGGATTAGCTAACACTCACTAGTTCAATGAGGTGAAGGATTACCAAAGGCTACCCTACTTATGATACTGAAGCAATTGTACAAGGAGTTACCTTATCGTGCAAGTAGTTGTAAATGGAGCTAACCATTGTATTAGGAGGATTAGAAGATAATGACCTATAGCACAAGGGTGATTGATGCCAAATGCTACTCATACTATGAAGGGGTTAGATGACAATATCACTTAGGTCACTAGGTAGTATATGTCAAAAGCTACTCCTTCGTGGGCAGATATACTTGTTGTCAATGGCCTAAAAGTAATTGAAGTTGGAATCCACCAAGGTAGGTAGTTTCACTACCTGTGAAAATATTACTTGTGCCTATATGACCCTTGGATGGAGGGTGGACCCCTGATCTAGTATGAGATACACCAAATCCTCTTCCTAGTAGTCTAATGGTGTCACAAGTAGTATGGGGTGTTTTCTCTCATCGTGATGGGTGAAAAAGACTAGGGAAAATGATGAGAATCATAGTGTATGGGATGCATCAACATTCCATTCCTATGTGAGATCTTAGGCTTATTTGATAGTGAATCAGGTAGTGGAATGATGCATGTAGTAGGTTGCATCTATTTCCACTTTACTAGTTTATTTTTATGTAAACATGTAATGTATTGCATGAATCATTCTCACTAGATATATGTGATGTATGTTGGAGCTATTCGTTGTTAAAATTGTGATGTATGAACTAGTCATTGTTGTACTTGTGATATGTGTATGAACTAGTCATGTTGTACTTGTGATGTGCATATGAGCTAGTTACTATTGTACCTATGATGTGTATCATTTAGTCACCTTGTGTATATGTGATGTATGCTTGAGATAGTTACTGTGTGAACATGGGATTATGGAATGATATGGCCCCTAGGTGGATTTGTGTGTCTGTACACTAATGTTTGGTATGAAACCAACACTTGATGGAAAATTGTTATCATTCTATTATAATTGACTAAGTTAATAACTTACACTTAAGGAATAGTCTTGATTTAAAAGTGATATCATAGATCGCATACAAGAGGAGAGAATGTAGTCCCTCTAACATTGGTGTGCGAACTTTGAATCCTTTGATTTTTGAAAGGAGGTACATAGGCATGGTCATCACAAATAAGTTCTTGAGTTTAGGTTTGGGTCTAGGATGACCCTGATCTTGGGAGCTTACCACTTTCATGTGTAAGAACATAAGTGGTGACATTGATTTGATGCCATCATGGTGAATGGGTAAGCTATGAAGTTAACACTTCTAAGATAGATGGAAAATGCTTGGTTAATTAAATTGGCAATCATTGTGAATTGAATTAAAAATAAATAAAAAATTAGAATCGAGGGGGAATTTTTACAATGTAATACTTTTTATGGATTGCATTGACCAGTTTTAGAGACTTTGGTATATATGATTCTATTTATTTATGTAGAAAATAAAATAATTATTGCAGTACCTTGTTAATGGGGCTAGGTAGGTTAGCTCTTCACAAAATCCAAGACATCAGATAGATGGCCTCTTTAGAGGGTTGGTGCAAGCTAAACTTCAATGGGGCATCTAGGGGAAACCATAATATCTTTGGGGTTGGTTTTACTTGTTTGGATCTTAGGTAGGATTAGAGAAATAAATAAATGAATTTAAACAATTACAAATTGTGGACCACATAAATGATTGATAGAGAGAACAAAATTACACAGAGGCACAAGACAATTTGTTTTAACGTGGTTCACCCTTTGGGCTACATCCAGAAAACAATTATTCTTCTATTGAATATCCAAAAAATAATATAATTACATTCACCAACAATTTTTTTGTGTGCTCCAAACACTTTGTGCTCTGCACTAAACCTCCTCACTACCCTAGAATTTTCCACATGTTGTTGTGTGTTCCCAGAGAAAAATCATGACCTCTAGAAATTTGTGCATGCAATTGTTCAATTCTCCTCACATTGTTTGATGTGTGTTCTTTTTCCTTCACATGCCCATGCCTCTTGGAATTCTAAATTCGTAAAAGAGAAAACTTCTAGTTTCGGGTAGTTATAAATTGGTTTTTCAATCAAAATTATACAAAATTTCTTTATTAAAAATACTATTTTTTTCTTTAGGGGCGCTACCCTTGGAAACTAGGTCACTAGGGGCTTGCCCCCATAACCCCACCATGGGCTCCACCCCCAAGCCCTCGCTAGGAGGTAGTCCCCTCGGACCCTACAAGAGGGGCTTCGACCCCCTTTTACTCCTTCGTTAATTATTTTGGGGGGAAACCACACCTAGAAAAGTAGCCAAAATTGTAACTCGGAGCATGATTTGGCTACACATACCAACATTACTTTGAAATATCATGAATGAAATATAGTTGGTGTCACTTGAAAGGGTTTGAGGAAAGGAATGAATAGTAAAGTAGAGGCCTTGATACTCCTAATTGGCCTACAAAACATTTATCAAATAGGTATAAAAAATAATAGATTGAAGGATGTCCCCATATCATTATAAGTGGAATAAGGAAAAATGAGACTCATAATTGAAAAATTAATAGAATTTTAAGCCAAAATTGGCCCTTACTCAACAACCTTGAGGCCTACACAATTAAACATGTGTATAGATAGGGGAACACTCATGTTGATGTGTTGGCTAACCATAACATTGATTATGACACAAGGCTAATTTTTGGGAATGAAATACGTTGTCGGAAATGCAATCTCCCCTCACTATTTAGTAATGATCCAGTCTTCCTAAAATGCAAGCTTATGTCCTCAATGATGTAAAATAGTTAAAGTGTATACAAAATAACACTTTCTCCTCTCATAGATGTTAGGAGGATGCTTTAAAATCATGGTTTGTGATGTACCAAAGGTTTTTAAGGAACCCCCCTTCACTCTCTATAGAATGCTAACAAGTGGATGCTTAATGGACACTAATGTGAGACTACACACCAAGCAGCACCAAATATCTTTCATTGGTGATATTTCATACCTACTGAGGTTAAATAAAATATTTAAAGTATGAATGGTGACTATAGTGCATGAAATTTGAATGGTGTTAGGTGACTTGTTCCTCTCAACTAATTACATCTATTATGTAAATATTGATGTCACTTCGATGTTTGTGGGTGTCTTTCTAGAAGCTAGGGAATCAATTGTTATGGTGAGGTTTCTTTTCATGGCCTTAATAAACCCCCACTATTGTCAATGCATCAAGCCAGTGTTAGAATTGGTTATCCCTTAGTGTATTTTTCGTGTTGGCATTAAGATGTGGCCTAAGTTAGATCTTATTGTAGCTTTTCCCTCGGTTCCTTTCATCATTTCCACTATTTTCTTTGATGATGATACTCACAAAAACCAAGAAAAATGAGGTATTTCTTTCTTGAAATTCACTATGGGTTTCTTACCTTCTACTAGTGTCAATAGTGGTGGGAATAAATTTATAAAAATGGTTAATATTTTTCGTAAATTTTATAATGAATGGGTAATTACAAAATGTAGATATTATATAAGAATTAGTTCTCTGTATATAGATAACATAATGGAAAAAAATCATAAACTAATGAATGTACAAATAGAATATGCATTTAAGGTTTTGTTATAGGTCATCAAGCATTTTGTCTTAGGCCCTCTATTAATGGAGTAGCCAATTCCTTTAATTTTTGTAGGTTAATATATGGGTTGGCCCACAAGGCCAATAATATGTATCTATGTATGTATGTATATTGCATAGCCAAATACTGTAATTATATTATATTAATCTAGGAAAATTAAAATATTGCACATAATTACAAAACAAATTATGAATAAGTGTCTTTATTACTAATTATATAAAATAATATCACACATACTCAAAAAAAATGTTGGGAAGAAAAAAGTCACATCCCTAGAATCCATATGAGGAAAAATTTGAAACAAAACAAACAAATATGCTAAGTACTAAGTGATAAGATCAGGAGTATTAGTTGGAGTAGGAAATTATTGATCATCTATTTTACCTCATACATTTGTGGCATCCAAAGTGTTAGTGGGGGTCTCCCAACCATCATCACTATCATCATCTTCTTTTTCTTTATCAATAAATTGAGTGTCATGAGACTGAAATATAGCAAGAGCGAGATGAGGGAATTTGTGAATGGTGGTGGGAATGATGAGACCATCTTCATTGAGAATGAGCATTGTGTTCTCCATGAGAAGATTGATTATGTCATCAATGAAACCCACAAGGTAGAGAGTGGTCTTGTCTGTAGGTATGAGTTAGAGGGACTTTGGAAATAATGCATATGGCATTGCTTAAGTGATCCAAAATCACTTGAACATGTGTCACCTCTAGTGCAACCTATTTGGATTGCACCTAGATCTACATAAGAACATTAGAAACAATCATTTTCTTAGAGTAAAATTAGAAATTTTAATTAACAAAAATTTAGAAAATAAAGTAAAAATTAAATCCTTGCTCTTCTCAAAAGGGGCTATGGAGCATGGAAATGAGCATCCTGTTCTCCACAGTCAAATTGATAAAATCCTTGATGATAATTATGAGGCAAAGAGCAGCCATGGCTACAGATAGGATTTAGGACTCTAACAAAAATACATGGGGCATCACCCAAGTGATCAAAAATCACAAACATATGCCACGTCTAGTGCAACCATGTTGGATTGCACCTAGATTTGCATAAGCATATTAGAATTAATCTTGCCTTAAAGTGTAAAATCAATAATTATAACCAAATGAATTTCTTGAAAAAAATGGCCAGGTTAGAATATTCCATATACTAAATGGGATTTTCACCTTGAAATCCTATCAAATCTAAGTGTATTTAATGGGAATCAAGGCAAATCCCCTAGTAAAATCATATGTCATGATAAATATTGAGGTTAAAAGGGTATGCAAAAATCACGAATCCAAGCCCACATAGCCTAAGCTCTAGAACAAAACTAAAAAAGGTGCTTGAGAGATACTTGATGACCACAAAATGGTATTGAGGATTCCTAATCCTAATATGATTTAATTTAGAACCAATTATAAGTCCTTTGAAAAGAATACACTAGGAAAAATAAGAAATATTTGGCACTAGAATAGTTGACCAAATCATTTGAAACTTATGTTGTTGGGCACCCAAAGAGGATTGGAACATCCATCTTTGGTTTAGAAAAGGAACCATGAGTAGATGTGGAAAGAGCTAGGAGTAGCCCTTGTGAAGCTTGTACTTATTGAATGGTGTGTGTGGAAACCATTTTCAATCTTTCCACTCATGGTTGAAAAAATGAACCCCAATCTTATGAGTAATGTTTGGAAGCATGGAGTCAATAACAAACTACAAGGTTTTGAGGTCCTATATGGCTAGATGAAACTTATCTCTGGCTTCATGCAAAGTAAGAATATTTTTGGTCATTCTAAAAATATATCTAGAATGGACTTGATTCCCTTTTCAAAAAATATTAAAGCATGAAACTATAGAGTCCGAACTAGAGGCAAAAGTTGACAAGATATAAAAAGAGACCACCATAGAGAGTGTTAATTAATTAAAATTCCAATGTGAAAGTTGTTGCCATTTTAGACCAAATAAGGTTCAATGGATTCCTATGCTCTCTAAATGATTTTCATCACAGAAGTACCATCAATATGGATGATCTCCTTCATGAAAAGAAGGATATAAAGATCAATCCCTTTCCAATCTTGCCTCCAACAAGGAACACTCGAAGAGATGTAATGATGCATCAAGATTTTATAGGTCTTGTTGCCTTCAAGAGTTGGAACAATCCATTTGGCACATAACGATAATATTATAGGTTGAACAAAATTCAATCCCAACACTATAAAGTTGTGAGGGAGACAACAAAACTCTCAAGCAACCTAGAAAACTCTATAATTTTCATAGGAATTCCAAAGAAAGTCATTGGGAATATTTTTATACTTTTAATAAGAAGCTTTAGAAGAAACCTAAGAAGAGGAGTATTAGATGTGAGTAGCCATCAAAATATTTGAAAAAACCTAGACTTTCCTTAAAGAAAGAGGCTTTATAATCTAGTAATCCAAAAAAAATTATTCTCGAGATAACAACCTACCATAAGGAGGATGATATGCTTGGAATGAAAAAGGACTGCCCAAGAATCTAAATTTTTTCCAATGATCAATCTAGCACCATCCAAAAATGTCATGCTAGGAAGGTTTAGGGGAAAATAATTACATATAATATTAATTTTTCTATCATTGGATTTTGGAGCTCGACACTTTATAAAATATAACCAAATAGTGTAGGACCTATTTGATGTTAACTTCATCCTCTAGAATATAAATAAAATAATCATTAGGAAAACTCCCATTCACTTTGAGTTGAGGAATTAGGCAAAGAAGTTCCTTTGACCAAATTTTGAGAAACAAAATTGGTTAGAAGATATCCAAAATCCTCTACAACAAGCACACAAAGATAAGTGGTTATTGGGACTCATTCTTTTATTGTCAAAATTCCCCCCAGTTTATAACCAATCTAAGAAATCTTTGTATGATTTTTCACCTTTATGTTTTCCCTAAGAGTTGTACCCTACTGTTCTTTCCTAGCTTCTCTACAAAATATTTTTGACCACTTCTACAATGAAGCTATGAGCTTTTTGGAAGAAAATATTCAATTAATTTTTTAAGGAAATGAAAACCCAAGATGAGGATGTTCCAAATTGTGTATAAAGGCATTTGATAGAAATTTTTGGAAAAGAAAGATTTGGGTTTCATGAGAAATGGGGAAAAGTCCTTTCAATTATTGACACAAAGAATGCATGTCAATACTATCTTTTTGGAAAAGTTCCTAAAAGGAATGTATCATAATGGTAAAGGTATGCTATATGTTTGATAAAATGTGCTTAGTCTCTCCAAGCATGATATGAAAAATATCAAATGCACTTCATTCTATTTAAATTTATTTATTTTTGGCTATCATTAATATACAGTTCCCTTTGCTATTTAGAAAGTTGATTATTAATATTTAGAAATTAAAATTGAGTATTTAAGGAAAAGTGCATATTGGAATTTTGTTTATATATATGGAGAAATCCTATGCTCTTGCCAAGTTTGAGTGGCATGAATTTTATACATGGAAAAATAAGGTGCAACTAATTTTAATTGAAAAAGATATTTGATATATTGTTATTGGAGTCACAAAAAAATCACAAGATGCAGATGAAGTTATAAAATGGGTAATAAAAGACCACAAAGCAATGACATTGATTGACCTCGGGCTGTCTAATGCATATTTGCATCATATTGATCTTACAAAAACTTCAAAAAAATTAGGGATGGTGTTAATTATTTATTTGGATCACAAGCTTCAAGTGCTAAGATGTCAATTAAACAAAAGATCTTTGTCTTGAAGATGAAAGAGGATGAATGTATTGCTCAACATATTAGTATGTTTTGTTCTCTTCTTAATCAACTTTCTAGCATAAATTCTACAATTGATGATGATGATGCAAAAGTTATTTTAATAAGTACTATGCCTCCAAGCTTTGACAATATTGTATTTACTTAAAAAATAAATCCAACCTTATAAAATGTGATTTTTTCCTTGATTGATGAAGAGAATATAGTTGCTAAAAATCATACAATTACTAACAAAACTTCTTTGTTTTTAAAGAAGGCTAACAATTCAACAAGGAAGAACAAAAATGTTAAGTGTTCCAATTGTAATCAATGAGGACATATTCTAGTGAGTTGTATTCAACATGCTAGGGATCTTATTCATGGTAAGTTAAAGACTAATAATGTGTCGATTTCTATTTAAAATAAGATAGAAAGGTATGGTTTTGTAGTACATGATCAATATTATTATTATAATGATAATGAGAAAGAATATATTTAAAAAAAATAAAGTAGGTCTTATTGGATGTTGGAGGCATCACAGGTATGAGCTCTATTATCATCTTGAGTTAGCTTCTCACTCAGTGATGATACACTGCATGAAAAGTAACACCAATTTTATCTTGAGTTTCTTTATGGAGCAAGGTGGGGCATGCAAGTTTTTTTCTTGTTTGAAGATATTTGAGTTTGTCTCTATCCACGAATTTGGAGAGAGGTACTAATGGATAATTGAGTTTGTCTCAATCTAGAGTTTTGTAGGTTATGTTACTATAGATAATTGAGTGAGTCTCGATTCACATTTAGTTGGTGGTTTTTCTTATGGATAATGGATTTTTTCTTGACTCACATGTATTGTTGGATAATCAATATATACATTTTCTTGGACATGAGCAATTTGGGGTGTTCTATGGAGACTTAGTGGATGATTCTTATGCAAATTTTTCATTTGGGCTACTACATCTAGCCCATGTTGGAATAATTTTATTCTTTATTTTTTATAATGTAAACCTTAGGGGGTGTTGAAAAAATTAGTGTTTCCATATTTTAATAAATAACTTATTTTTATGGGGCGCCGGTCCCAGCTCAGTTGGTTAAGGTGTTCCCTGTCGCAGGGCGCCCACCATGGGTTCGACTCTCCAGCGCTCCCGTGGTACCGGTTGGTGTGTCCCGCCAACACTACCGATCATGGTAAAAAGTTTACCGGCGGTGGGGGGTTATATGGGGGGCCATGCTGCACCCGATTCCCCTCGTTAAAAAATTTATAAAAAAAAAAAAATACTTATTTTTATATTCAATTAATAATTAATTTGAGAGTTGATTTCCATAAAGTAGTTTAGGAAGTTTGGGGGAAGTTATAGGAATGAAATGTGTTATAATCATTTGCATAATGCATTGTAAAATTCTAAAACATTAATATTATAATTGCGCTTTGATATTTTTGTGAGAATATTATGATTTAGTTTTACAAAATTTGTGCATAGGTAGAGGCTCTTTGATTTTTCTATTACCAACCCAATGTCTTAGAATTTTTTTAGTGTCAAAGTTTCAAACTTGTGTTTCCCCAATAATATTTCCTTTGGCATCCTTGAGCTTTGATCTCTAAATTTAGGTATGAAATTAAATTTTCCAAAGGAAATAGAATGAAAGGATTCAATATTAAGTTTATGAAGATCCTCCCCAACCAAATCCTAGAGAGTCTTATACCACTCATAAATAAACCCATCAAATATGGAAGCTTTATCTTGTCCATTGAAAAAATTGCTTCTCAAAGATCAACAAGAGTAAGAAATTGACCACAAATTTTTTGCTAAGAATCATAAATCCTATAATGGACAACCATGAGGCACTATTGCAAGTCATGGTCACATTTTGTAGAATTCTATTGAGCTTTGAATACTTACTAATAATGACAAAGAAAAATCCTGAAGGACATCAATAAGTTCAATCAAGAGATAGTGGTCATCTTTAATTTTCTTAATAGATTGGGAAGTATGAAGAGCACAGAGGGCTTGAAAAATCTATTTCGAAACACAATCTCCCACTTTGAGCCAATGCAAATGAACTGTAATTTGAGAAACTATATCTATATGATTATCTACAATTTTATTTTATTGATGAAGGTTGACCACTTACATTTGAAAGGTAGGTGCAAAGAGATGAGCTTCTAGCATAGTTTTGGCTTGGTAGAGCTTCAAGGTGGTGGCCTCATATGAGATATGACAAAATTGTGAGAACTAGAAACATAATTTTAAAGGAAATGAGAGCTACACTTGATATCCCTACCACCATTCAATCCAACCTATTTTCTAAGTAGACCAAGACTCAAGTCTCTAGAAACATCGAATGTGGGCAAACATGGGCCAATGAGTTAGAAAAGATGTTTTGAGGAAAAACTACGACTTACTAACCTTGTTTTTAGAAATTTTCCATTTAGTGTATAATTAATTAGGAGAATGGTTAGAAGGGAAAAAATTCAAAAAGGGACCCATTGGAAGGGGAAAATAGCTAGAAAAAATCAAGAAATATTGTGCTAAAATCATAGCATGATCTAGCTATTTGTAGACTTTGTTAGGCCATACCCAAAAATTACTCAATGTGGACCAATCTTAGTGTTTGTTGTAGAATCCCAGGTTGGGATCATAAAGACCTAATTTATTACTTATGAGATACCAAAATTATCTTTGTGATTTATCCATTCCATGTGGAGAGTAGCATCTTGATCACATGCCATCTTCACTATACTAAAGTCACTGCACAAACCCCAAGTGATGACAAACATTAAATTAAATATCCAACACCAAACAAAAGATCTTTCAACAACATCATTGGGGTCATAAATATAAGTAATACCAAAGGAATGATTTTTAATATTGAAAATATTATATAACACTCTATTAGTAGGTTCACATCGATGATGTACTAAATGTAGCTACCAGCTAGTAGAGAAAAAGGTGATAACTTCTCCACGAATTGTATCATGATTGCTACAAAAAAAGAATTAACTATCCAAATGACTATCATGTCTCATTTCCAATCAATCTAAGTTCATACATGTTAATTTGTACTTGTGTCTTCCCTATTTCCATCTTCTATATGTTTTCCCTTCCTAAGTATGCCTTTTCTTCTAGCTATGCTCTTCCCTTTTTACCAACATTTTAGAATTATCCACCCTATGATGCCTTACATTTGTCACCAACCTTGTCATTGTATTTTTCAAACTTCTCAATCCTAGCATGCTCATTGTCACATCCCATTTCTTTACATTTTGATTATGATGCTAAAAAAATTGAATTATGAATAATTATAATAAGATGATGAATCAGTCCAATGCCAGTTTGATATTGTTTTAGTTGATTTCCATAATAAAATTAAATTTCATTGAGATGAAGATGATTGTTTTTTATTAGATAAGCAGGGGAAGGGCCCTGATCCCATGGTTACAACAAAAACTTAAAAAAGAAAACAGGGTGGATAAAACAACACCACCAACCAACATTAAAAAACATGTCTAGGGTGGCATGCAGGCCAAATACCAGATCTATAACCATAGAACCACTAAAAATAATAAAAAACAAGAGATTACTCGTAGAGTTCATAAAATCACGAAGACCATTTATTAGGTCCACCATATACCAGCTAGTCTGAAATCATAATAGAGCTATTTGGAAATAGCAGTCTAGTATATAAAATAAAAACGAAAAAAAGAGCAGGGAAACCATCAAGAAATAGAATAGGAACCATGTCAATAATTGGAATTAGCTAACAAATCCCCATAGTCACCAATTTGAGAGACAAACTCCCTCCAATCATGACCAACTTCCATGGTAATAGTAGCCTCTCCAAGGGTGTGCAAGAAAACCCAAATCCAAACCACTAGAAGATTAGCATTTTTAGAAAGTTTGAGACCATCCACACTCTTTAAAACAATCAACCCACAACAAACCTGTTTCTTAGAAAACCAAATTTCAGAACCATAAATTTTCCTCTCCAATAACCAATTTGCCTCTCCACCTCTATAGGAGAAATTACTAAGAGTATCCAATCCACTACCATAAAGACTCCCCAACAAACCCGAACTCCACATGAATAGGAAGGGTCTCCACCTTAATTGGAGCAACAAGGGAGAAGATCTACAGAAGAAGCATGAGCCACCCATGAAACCCTCAAAACCCATCTCCACCTCCATAGGAGAGGTCTCCAACTCAAAAGGAGAGGACTCTACCTTAATAGGAGACACCATCTAAAGAGCTAAGAGGAAAACACACACTCTAGTAGAGAGAGAACTCTTAGCAACTGAAAGCAACAAAAAACTCTGAGCCTTCAACAAGAACTTTGAAATCCATCCCACCAAAGAGTCCACCATAGCTTCAATATTAGTCACAACACTTGCGGGCTATCTGCAATCTTATCACAAATGGAACCAACAATCCTTCAAAGAGGGCCTCAAAAGCAACCATGTACCATTAGTTCAACATATCCACCCTAGCTTCAAAAACAACTCCACTTAAGGCGAACACAACCACCACCTTAAGAAAACCCCCAACCTATTGAGGCAAAAACATAGAGCAACAATCATAAGAATAAACCCCCCACCACCACTAGAGGATCTTATAGAATAACCCAACTATCATTACATTGACAATTAAAGAAAAACACCTTAAAAAATGGCAAAGGGAGGAAGTCTCCAATAGAGACCAAACACCCTATGCACTAAGACACACCACAAAAATAGGAAGTATTCCACATACCTTCCAAAGGTCAAAGACTGAAGGACAACCAAAACCTTGAAACCCACTGAAGCAAGAATGAGTAGCTCCAAGACACAACTAGAGAACAAAATGCCCGACTCTAACAAAGAAGCACAGAGCATAAAAATATCGTAAACCCCAAGAAACCTAGAGTCCAGAAATTGGACAAAAACAACCATACGCAAGAGTAGGGAGACAAAGCAGAGCACCTAGAAAGAAGGGACAAAAGCACACAACCCAAACAACACAACAAAACATGCATAAGAAGCATACTACAAAGACCCACAAGGACACCAAAGAAAACCACTCAAGAAACATCTAACATCCATCCTCCCACTAGCAAACAGGAAATCAACAAGCAACATAGATAAGACATCCAACAACCAAGCCCAAGAGACCACCATATTCGCCAAAACAATGACCTCTAACATATTCATAGAAGGAAGAGAGCAAGAACAAGGAGTCTTTAGAGCAAAAACCAATCACAAATAACCCAATAACCTCACCCACACCATCTCCCTCAAGGAGACACTTCAGAAGAACAAAGCATAAGGAGCTTAAAGACCCGCAAGGGAACCATAGAGAACATCACAAGGAACTTCTACCAGCCATCCTCCCTCCAACAAATAGAATAGTTGCAGGAAACTCAGTGAAGACATCCAAAGACCCAACCCAAAGGTCCACCATAGTCAACAAAACAATGACCACCAACACAAGCATAGAAGGGATGTTGCAAGTCGTTGAAGAAAGAAAATACAAAACGAAGACTTTGAAGCCAGAACCAAGCACAAGAAACCCAGTAACCTCACCCAAGTTGTCACCCTCAAGGAGACATTGTAGAGCAATAAGGCATAATAAGCCGGAATACTCCACAGGAGTAACGTGAAGGCACCCACTAGAGCTACCCACACCAATAGTAGGCTAGTTCAAGCAACAAACAAAGCGAAGAATTTCCCCTATATCCCCATAGGCACTGTCACCCTCAAAAGAGAGGCAAAAAAAACAATGACCAAGAACATAGCAAAGGCCATGCAAAATGCCGAGGTTTAAGAAACAAAAGTGCTCAACAAAGGGAAAACAACAGACAACTTTAGATTCCAAAATCTCAGCGAGGGAGGAATCAAAGGCATGAGCTTGATTTGAAACCCTGATAGCATCTCCCACCTCGCAAAGTAGAGAAACCCCACAGAAGAAGTCTGAGAGTCTCTTGGGACTGAAAAGGCACGACACAACAACATTAGTAACAACCCGCATAGAGCCGAGAAGAGTCGACTTCTCCCACAAGAAAATCAAGTTGAAACAGAGACGTTGTCCAACAGTGAACTGAAAAGCCTCAGCATCATCCTTCGAATCAACCTCACCATCATCCTCACCTATAGAAATTTTCAAAACACACCCCCTCTTCCTTTCCTGCTCATTTTTTATACATTATGTTTTAGTGATTTATTATGATGTGTGTGTGTGTGTTTTCATACAAACTACCTCAATGGTTTGATGAGGTGGATGCAAGATATTGTGTTTTCCCCTCTCGAATGTGGAGGGATAGAATCATTAGAGAGAGAGTAGAAGATCCAAAAGGAAACATCATGGCCACCATTATTTTGAGAACACACACACAAACATAAGTTAATTTGGTTGTAGTCCTTATGCATTCATGTCGTGATATGCTTGATTGTGGTTCATCAGTTGTGTTTTTCTACATACTTCACATCATTGCAATGTCTTATTAACTTATTTAGTTGCATATTGATGTCCATGGCATGTGTTTTATTGGATAGAATGATATTAAAAGGTAAACATGGTTGTAGCAAAAGAACATTATTTTATGCAAAACATTTTCTCTAAATAATAAAAATAAATTTACATATATTTAGTTTCAAATCTCCTTATGCATATTTTCTATAGTTAAAATTGATCAAGATCATCTAGTTTTTCTTTAGGGTCTTTTAAATATTTAGGGAAAGAGGGGAAAAATAAAATAAAGAAAGCATTATGGAGTTTTCAAAGTGATTCTTGAACAGAGCAACAATATAAATATGCTTCCATTACTTTTCTTAATAATAGCTTTTCATGCAAAAATATATGATATGCATATGAAGGTTTTTAAAAATCTTTGTAAACTTGTGACATGCTTCCATTAGTGATTTTTGACGATAAAATTCTTAGGCCATTGTAAGTGTTTGACCTCTGTTAAGTATGTTTGAATGGCCAATAAAATTGTTAAGTGTTTGGCCTTTGTGTATCATTGGGTATGATTATTTATTTTGAATTTAAGTGTTCAACTTCTATGCATAATTATTTATGATGATCTCTTTTGATATTTAGAGTCCAACCTCTTTCTTCTAGCTATAAACCCTTATTGGGTGTTAATCATGATAGAAACCCTGCATCTAATTTATAGTCGATGAAGTTTTTCAGTTATGTTTAAACTTTATATACATACATACATACATACATACATATATATATGTGTGTGTGTGTGTGTGTGTGTGTGCGCGTGGGGAGAGAGAGAGCATAAAATTTTCTTGTGTTTTATATGTATTCTTTGGCATAAGTTGTGACATTTGGGTCATTGTTAGTTCTTGTATTTTGTAAGTTAAATCATGACTTATTTTTTTGTAAGGGGTAAAAACTTTATTGAGCCAGAATAGCAAGCAAATAAAATAGTACAAAAAACCTGCCCAGGGTCAAGAAAACTAACTAATAAGTCAAGAAACTCCCAAAAAGCATCTCATATCTTCCATCATAGAATCCTCTAGAACATGGGATAGGTCCTCAGGGAGGCCTTCCCAATCCTCCACCTTCCAAGTATCCATCCTCTCTGACACTCATCTAGCCAAGCAATCCACCACCTTGTTCCATTCCCAAGGGATATGACAGAAGGTGATAGTTTCCAACATCCCACTCAAAGTAATAATTTGCTTGGCTACAACCACAAGCTACCAATTCACCCCATCAAACTGTTGTTTTTCAACATGTCAATCACCACCTGAGAATCCGACTCACAAACAATGCTCCTCCAACCAAGGACGTAAGCCCGTTCAAGGAGGGCCAAAAGAATCACTAAGTCCTCCATATAGTTATTGGTTTGCTTACCTTTATACAAAGAAAAGAAGAAACTCACCACCCTTGAGCTATCCTTGCCAATACCACCCACCCCAACATGATCGAGATTACCCCTAGATGACCCGTCAATATTAATTTTTAGAATCCCCAGAGGCGGGGGGCTCCAATAACCGTTGTGTTGGATCCTTACTCTGCCACACCTTCTTTGCCTAGGCGGAGGACAACCCCTGCTACCAACTAGAATCTCCAAAGTTCTAACCACACTCAGGTCACCAGAATCCATTGGGACCGAAAGGTCACACTTGGCCACTAGAGTCTCCTGAATAACCCCCAAAATCCTCCTCCAAAGTTGTCCAACCAAAAGATTTTTATCCAAAAATATCCTATGGTTGCATTCCAACCAGATATGCCAAATAATCAGACTGGGACCAATTTTCCAAACAGTTTCAAGAAAAGAAGTCCTCATTGGAGGCCTTCCCTGGCTCTTCCAAAAGTCCTCCAAAGAACAAGCATGACAACATGGTTGGTTCCAAGCTCTCCACCAGAAATGCCAAATAATTCTAGCAAAGGGACACTGAAAAATAGGTGTGAGGAATACTCTTCATGACAATTGCACAAAAAACACATAGAAGGGCCCATGAATCCACGCTTTCTTAGATTCTCCCAGGTGAGACATTTCTTCTACACCATAATACAAGCAAAGAAATTACACTTAGGCCAAGAAAATCTGTTCCAGACTTGTTTCCACCACGGAACCCCCAAACCCCCAAACACTTGCCTGTCTAGTACTTGGTATCCAGAGGCAACCGAGAATTTACCCTTCGGATCATCTCCCCAAGCTAGAACATCTCTCCCTTGAAGAGTTGCAAACCCACCCAGCTAGAATATTAGCCAACTCCTGACGATCCTCCTCAGATTCCCCAGGGGGCCACTCCTACGGGTCCTTCCATCTATAGACATTCAATTGACCAGTAACTAGAGGCACTTTGAAATCCGTCACCCGACTCCAACCCACCTCAAGGAAATGATCACATAATACCTACAAATGAGGATGTGATGACATAATAGGGGATGTCCATCCCAAGAATCAAACCAAAATAGAGCATCCAATCCACTATTGCATATCCAAAACAACCCATGTTTAATTAGATTGGCCCCTCTTCTAAGAGTGCCCCAAATCATGGAGCCCTTCCCCTCAAGACTGAAACGAGGAACATCTGCACTCTCCACATCCCCAAGATATTTTGAGGTGAGAATTCTAGCCCATAACTGGTGTTGCTAAGTACACCATCTCTAGTATAACTTAGCAGCCAAAGCTTGCCCATTCAAATCAGCTCTATGCAAACCAAGCCCACCTTCTTGCTTCGGTCTACAAGCCATATCCCACCTGACCAAGCTCCACTTCCTAAAAGTGAGGTTACTAGACCAAAGAAATTGTCGAGACAGACTCTCAAAATCCTTGATAAAGCAAGAGGGTGTTGATAAAGCAAAACACATGTATAAAGGAAGGGCTTGAACCACCGCTTTCAAAAGGGTAACTCGACTAGTAGATGAGAGGCATCTATAAGTTTAGTGACTAATCTTTTTATGAAACTTGTCAATAATATCCTGCCAGTGAAGCCTCAGAAGCAAACAGATAGCCAGAGGAATACCAAGATACACAAAAGGAAGTGAGCCAATTTGAAATATGAGAGTACCCTCAATTCTCTTTTGAATGATCTTAGGAGTATTGAAGAAATATATGAAAGGTTTCCCCTCATTAATACATTATCCCGAAGTAGCCAAATAACAATCCAGTGCTTTCCACATAGCAATAGCTTCATCAATTCTAGCCATACCCATTAGAGCAGTATCATCCACAAATTACAGATGGGATTGACGGGGAATGCCAGCTCCCCAATCCCAACCCTGAATGTGACCCAAATCCACATGGGATCTAATAAATCTACCTAACCCTTCAACTATTAAAATGAAGAGGTAAGGAGATAAAGGGTCACCTTGTTTAAGGCCACGAGATGCTCCAAAAAGCTCAGTGGGCTCTCCATTGACCAACACCGAAAAAGAGGCTGAAGTAACACAACTCTTTACCCACTCAATCCAATCACTAACAAAACTAAAATCCCTCAGGATATTGAAGAGGAATGCCCACTTAACCCAATCATAAGCTTTGGCCATGTCCAATTTAATGAACATGGCCTTCTCTCTCGAACTAGCCATAGAGTGAATGGTTTCAATAGTAATTATGACCCCATCCAAAATCTGTCTACCAGCAACAAATCCTCCCTATTCATCCAAAATTAACTTGCTTATCCAGGGCTTCAAACGCTATCCAATCAATTTCATAATTATCTTGTACACCACATTACATAGAGAAATTGGCTTGAAAAGATCCAAAGAATTCACACCCTCTCTTTTTGGAATAAGAGCCAAAAATGTTGCATTCATGGCCTTCAACATCTGCTTATTCTTCTGAGACTCTTGGACAACCTCCATAAGGTCCATTTTGATAACTTCTCAAAACTCCTAAAAAAAATCCATTGGAAACCCATCCGGTCTAGGAGCCTTACCTTTTTTTCATTTGGAAGATGATATCCTCCAATTATTGAAGGGAGATCAGTTTGAGCATAGCCTCATTCATTTTTTTGGTAACCAAGGGTGGTATACTGGCCATTATCATAGCTTCATCCTCATCTATAGGAGGGGAGTGCTCTAAAAACAAAGAAGAAAAATATCTAACAAATTCTTCTGAAATTGTAGTCGAGGAATAAAGAATGACCCCTTTCGAAGACACAAGGGAGGAGATAATGTTGTCTTGCCTCCTATCCTTAACAAAATTATGAAAAAATCAATGTTTCTATCACCCTCTTGCAACCAATCAATTCAAGATTTCTGCTTCCAAAAAATCTCCTCCCTTAAATCCCATTCCTCCACCTCCTTCACTACTGCAGCTTCCAACCTACCCAAATCCTCAGTGAGACCTTGGTCTTGAATATGTCTGGTAATGGAGTCCAAGTGATCCTGGGCATCCCTCCTTGCCAAAAAAAATTTACCAAAATATTTCATGTTCCAGCGCTTCAACCTATATTTCACATATTGTAGCTGCTTAGAAAAAGAACCAAATCACCACCATTCAGGAACCAAATCATGCAACGACATATCTCTGAGCCACGTAAGCTGAAATCTGAAGGATTGCTTCTTAGAAGATTGAGAGAAGATCACTAAAAACTTAATCAGACAATGATAAGATCTGCACCAATCTAAGATCTCTAAACTGGTAGGCCATCTATCACTAAGCCAAAAACTAGACACTAAGAACCTATCCAACCATTCAAAGATAGCATCCTCCCCACTTTGCCTATTATTCCAGGTAAATATGCCATTAGTAGGTCTAACATCAATCAAGTTCAAAAAAAGAACATTCTCTCTTAGGATGTCCGAAGAAGGATCCAAATGGGCACTACCCCCCTCTTCTCTTCCAACAAGGAGACAACATTGAAATCTCTCGCCAGAATCCAAGGAAGAAGGGAATCTAAAGAATGTACACACCTAACCTAAGCCCACATCTAAGCTTTACCCAACAAATCAGTAGGAGCATAAATATTGGAGAAAATAATCCTCTCCCCCGACTTCCAATTAGAGGCAACAAATGAAATTGAATACCTGCATGAAAGCCACCATAATGGAGTCACCTTGTGCAGATCCCATAAACAAGCCACCCCACCAGAGTTGCCATGCACTCCCACACACTAACATTGACCTTTTCCCCAAATCTTTGAAGACACACTCAGCATACCTTCAACAGATAATTTAGTCTCTTGAAGGAAAAGTACATCCGAAGAATAAGCACGAATCAAGTCACAAATAGCCTTTTGTCTAGGGACATTATTCATATCCCTTACATTCCATGAGAGCACGATCATCACTGAGGTTGGGAGAAGTGGGAATCAATAGTCCTCGCCATCCAGACTCTACCAATGTCTCACCAATTAACTTAACCTTCTCTTGGTCCTTCCTCCCCACATTGAGAGTATTTTCTGAAGCCCCTTTTTTGGGAAGCTTTTGTTGCACCCCCAATGTAGAAGAAGAAGGCTTAGATTTTCTAGAATTAGGAGCACACTTTGCACTATCAATGAAAGCACCAATGACACTAGGACCTCCGAAAGCCTCATAAAATGGTCTGACCTCCTCCAGAGTCTCAGTCGAGGGAGGAAGATCTGAATCCATTTGAGCTTCACTCACCTCCAGCAACCTCGAGTTAGGATAGCTAGAAGGTATGCATCCAATGTTTGTCTCCACCAAAGGGCCATCTGTACCCTGCACAACCAAGGGAACTCCCTCTTCCTGTACCAAGTTCTCTAAAGCCTCAAACCTATTGAAAGTATCCTCTTCTTGTCTATCCTTAAGAGTCCTCTTCTTCCCTCTACCTTTGTTCTGATTTTGCACTAGGACAAAGCCCTCCTTATTAGCTTCCATCCCCTGAGTAGGAGCCTTACCCTTGTCCAACTTCTGAGCTAGATGCGAAGGAGAATTATTCACACCAGTAGCATGAATAGCCCATAGACAATTATGTTGGAGATGACCATGTTCATGGCATAGTCAGCACCTGAAAGGTAAAGCCTCATAGTCTAACTATTGTGTCCAAGAATAAGATCCAATACTCATGTCAACAAAATCCGGCAGTGGATTATTCAAATCAATTTTGACACATATTCGAGCAAAGGGAAAAACCCTTTTATTTAGTGTTTGTTAAGAGGGACCAATAGGTTTCCCCAGCAACAACGCTATCATTCACAAAATGTCACTTCTTCAACATTCAAGAGGCGGGCATGGCAACCTCACCCAAACTAGAACCCTAGATGGAAGCTCCTCTGCTGAATTGAAGCCACCATGCCAAGGTTTATAAAAAGACCCACCTGATTGTAAAAATAGGGCCCACCCTCGAAATCCCTATTCCAATCAACAATACATGAAAACTTAACCGAAAAGAAATTATTAGCGGTTAGCATAACATCGAAATCTCCTTCAGAGTTCCAAGTTTTGTGAATCCAAGAGTCCAAAAAGGGAAGTGAGACACTCATCCCCATGAATTTACAGATCAAAACATGGTTATAATAGTACTCCACATCTTCAGCTACAAATTTTGGTTGAATGACTAAAACCGGCCTATCTTGGGCTTTTACCAAACACCCATTCACCTCCTTCAATTTGAGAGCACTAGGGTTTCCACCAGACAGAGGAGAGGCACGATCCACCTTATCTTGAGCCGCATGCAACACCATGACAAAATAAAAGCAAGCTCACTCCAAATCTCGGCCCCTAATGAACAACCACGAGATGAGTTAGAAGAAAAGCCAGAGAGAAACGACGAAGAGAAAAAAAAGGAACTCACAGCAGGAAGCCCCAAGCACTAGACCAAAGCACAAAACAAAGAAAATCAAGAGCACTGAATCGAAGTCACCCCGCGCCCAGCAACAAGAAGGAAACGACACAGGAAAAAGACAGTTTAGACAACAGAAAAAATATGGCAATCCCTAGTTGTGGCCCCCGCACAACAAAAAAAGACCCACCCTAGAAATTGCTGACAAGGCCCGTATGCAGAAGGAAGGAGAGCCAACTAGGGCGTTGAAACCCTAGCTCTCTCACATTGCCATGCAGAGAAACACGCCATCCTAAGTTAAATCATGACTTTAAAGTCATTGTGTTAACAAGTTTTCTATGGGATGAGTCATGACATTAGGGTCATTATGGTTTCATGCATTTTGTGAGTTAAATCAAAACAATTTAGTCATGAAATTAGAGTCACTATGGTTTCATCCATTTTGTGAACTAAATCAAAGCAATAGAAATATTGTGCTAGCATGTATTTTGTGAAGTATTTAGTGACTAAATAGGTAAGAAAACTAGAGTAGTTTAATAATTTATAAATATTGTTTATGGGTTACTAGACTTTGAAATATCGAATGAGTTATATTTCTAACCACCCAGTTTGTGGGTATAATTGACATATGTATTGAAGGTTTGGAAACCATATCTTAAGTTTGTAAATGTGAATAATAGGAAACCTGTATGTTTTGTAAGTGTTGATATTATGCACATTTTGTGAACTAGTGTTTAGTTTTGACTTTAATATCGTATTGAAAGAATGCTTATCTAGAAGGATTGATATTTATTAGGTGTATAGGCCAACTTACAAAATGTTATAATAACATTTGTAATTTAATATTATTTGTGGTGCACCTAGGGGATCTAAGGATGCGTACATAATATGGGTTAGCTTTATTGGGGTTAATTTATGTGAACATTGTATGTAATATTGTGATAAATATTTAATGAATGATTGCATATTGGATAAATATTTAATATTGATAAAACTTAGTACCAAAAAGTAAATGTGGGGGTTAATGGTTTTGTTAGCTCATGGTATTAATCACATGGTTTAATTTAATACCACTTGGTAGTTTTATGAAAGCTTATGTTTATAAAAGCAAGAACATGGGTAGTTGTCTAAAGTTGGCTTTTTGGTCATTTTGGGGTTGGATTGTGAGACCATCTCTTATAGGTTGCATATATGAGGGTTTGAAGCATGGAATAGGATGTGTGGTTACATACTTGTTCACATAGAATAAACGTATTAAATGTGAATGTGAGTATGTGCATTCGATAATTGAATGATGCATTTGCAAGTTAATCTATATTATATATGTTTGTGTGTGTGTGTGTGTGTGTGTATAAATAAGTGATGCTTCACCTCATCAGTTTGCGGTTGAGGTTTGAGGATGTTTGTGCAAGGATTGGGGACAACTAGAGTGTATGCACTAGGGAATGGAGACACCTAGAATGTATGCACCAATGTAATGACATCAGGACCAACTTGTATATTTATTACCAAATGAAGCTCAAAAGAGCTACACATGTATGTATCTTGTACCCATTTATATGGAAGGTTGTAATCATGAATGATAAACTTGAGTTTATTCAATATGAAATCTATGTTATTTCAAATGTGCATGTAATTTACATTATGGAAAAGAAAATTTTTAATATCGGGGTTGTTAAACACTAGAATAAGTTATAAGTTGAACTCCCCACAAAGTGTTTAGAAGATTGTGACTCAGAGGGTCCCTTTCGAGAGTTGAGAAGTGTGTTGAAAGAATCCAATTTGAATACAAAAAAATATTTTGGAGTACATTCCACTTGAGAGGAACAACTTAGTAATGAGGAAAAGGGTGAAGAAGACATAACTAACTCAAAACATACTCAAGATAATGCTACGAGAAGGGGAAGGCCCAAAAATGGAAAGGGAAAGGAGGTGATGGATGAAGATGAAAACAAGAAATGTCAGAAAGAAAATTCTAAAATAAGATCTATGAGAATTGTTACTAAATCAACAATAAAAGGAAAATAAAATTAGGAAAGAAGGAAAAAAGGATACTGGTGTGCATGAGGTGATCTTGGATTTTGGGGAAGATAACTTGAACAAAAAGACACAAACCTGACCTATGATTTCTTTGAAGATTTGTCTCTTGAGGTGTTCTCCAACTCTATCAAAAGTCATGATGAGGAGGTGGTTTTGGATACCAACTCTATTTGATATGTCCCAAACTCTAACCACCCAATGGAACCTTCACATAATGACAAACGTGAAGAGAGGGAAATAGGTGACCACTAGGTAGAAGAATTTAGATGGAGAGAACCCAAAAAAAGAAAGATAGAAAGAAAATATCCAAAGAGGAAAAGCTTGACTTGATGGGACACAAAATTACCAACTTGAAGACTCTATGGTTTACATTATCTCAATCACTAAAGACCTTATGGAGTGCTCGACCACCTCTATGGCCATCCTGCATGAGGAGTACAATAGAAGGAAAAGTAAATTGGGGAAGATAGATACAAAGCAAAGAATAAGCTAAAGAAAACCTTTTAAGCTAAGAAAAACAATGAGGATAATGACTTGGAGGTGTGGAACTAAAAGTTGAACCAAATTTCGGATGAGTGGAATGCTCTTATGAGCCTCCACAATATGAAGCTCACCTAGGTCACTTTTATTTTTTGGTTTGTTAGTTTTTGTTGTGCTTTGTTGTTGTTAGCTTCATTTTTGTTGTGTTGGTGCAATATTTTTTTGTTATACTTTAGTTTTATGATTTTTTTGTAACTCTTGGGTGTGGGGCCATTTTCCCACCTTATCTTATCAAAAACATAATTAAAATTTGTATTTCATTAAGTACTTCAAAAAAACATAAAAATAACACTAAGTTCCAAATATAATCATCAAAGAAAAAATATTATCATTTTTTATAGATAAACAAGATACTTTAAATAGGTAGTTATTTTACCTATAAAGACATTTAATATAAATTTTGAAACAAGGTTTCAATGTAAATGCCACCATTACTTTGTGTTATTTTTTAATACAACTATAATATATTTTCTCTAACAATTAAACCTATGACATGAATTTTTTCCTTAAATTACATGTGGTCTTCTAAGAGAAAATCACTTTGCCTAACTAATTTTACTTTTAAAAAAGGTTAAATAAAAATAAAGTGCATATCTAGAGCTCGGATAAAGTTAATTGTCATTAGTAAGTGGAAATGAGAACGCATGGTATTGCAATTTTGAGTAATTCTCTCTCTTCAATAAAAGGTAACATAAAAACAATGCTAAGTTTAAGAAGATAATCATGGAATTTTTGATATTTTCTAAAAATAACTCACATAAATCATTATCAATTTATATCTAGACCAAATTAAAAGTTAAAATATTCTAAATAGGTTAAAAACTTGAACAATCCCACCAAGTAATAATTACTACAATTTAAGATTAATAAGCACTCTCCAATTAAATATACAAAGGTTTTAGGATTACCATATAAGATTGCATTTTACATAACCATCTTCTATGGAGAAGAAGAGTATAATATAAGAGTCTAGTAAGATTTTAGATTTTCATCTACTACCTTCTTCCAACAAATTTCATTTCATGTAGGTTGATCCATTAAAATCAAAGCTATTTTTTACTCTAAATATTTTTTTTAAATGAAGGCAACTTAAAAGTGAGAATATTCTAAATAGGTTAAAAACTTGAACAATCCCACCAAATAATAATTATTATTACAATTTAATATTAATAATCATGCCCCAAGTAAATGCATAAAGAAACAACCTCATAACATTAGGCAACTAAATTTATAGATATTTCATCTACTCCCTCTTCCAACAAATTTGTTTTGATTGGTTTCTCTAAAAATAAAATAAAAGAGGAGTCAACTTAAAGGTTTGAAAGTTTTGTTTCAAATATATTTTCTTGATTTGATTTCACTTTCAAATGCTAGCTAGAACTCAACTTATTAGTCATTTATAGTGCAAAAATTCTAGTAAATAAATAGGAGAGCCTAAATAAGAGAAAAAATAAATAGTTTTGTTTAAACAAGTAAGATAAATAAGATAAATAAGATAACTACAACACTAAACCCAAAAGATACTCATGAAATAAGTCAATACAATAAATATATCACTATTAATTTATATCTAAATCAAATTAGGGGTGAGAATTATCAAAATAGGTTAAAAAATCATAAGTAATAAATACTACAAAACATTTTACAGTTCAAGATGAATGCTAGCTAGCAGTCAATTGATTAGTTATTTTTGTTGCAACATTCTAATAAAGAAGTAGGACAACTTATAATAAGAGAAAACTAAAGGGTTGTCTTTTCCAAAAAATAGTAAGATTAATAAAGATATCACTATCAATTTTTATCTAAACCAAATTAAGTGGGAATTGCCTAAATAGGTTAAAATTCCCAATAATAACTACTGCAAAATATTCTACAATTCAAGATTAATGGAAGATCATGATCATGCCCCAACTACAAGAAGAGTATAATGGATTTTTAGATATTGCTTTTACTACCCTCTCTCCAACAAATCCTTGTTGATTGATTCATTGAAATTGAAGCTATTGTGTTTCATATAGTTTTTTTTTGCCTTATACGATGATCCAAAGGTTTCACAAATATATTAAAGTTATCATCTAAGATTGCATTATACATAACCATCTTCTTGTCACGAGTATATTAGTATTACCATAGCATTACATTGTACATAACCTTCTTTAAGAAAAGCCTAGTCTTGCATCTACTAATAACCATCTTCTATAAATCCTTTTTTATTGACTCATTGAAACTAAAGCTATCATGTTCCATAAAGTTTAATAAAAGACAAGAAAGTTGAGTATTGGTTTGTTTCAATATATTTGAGCTATCTTACCACCATTGTAATAATGAATGCAAGAGAGTCTATAATAAGGGGACAAAAAAGGTTGTCCTTTAAATAAGAGTTATTATTAGTATAATCAAAAGAATAAAGATAAGAGGAAATTCATTTGACTATGAAAAGAGGTTAAAATATTTATCATTCCATACTTTAGAATAAGTTATATGATCATTAAATTACTGTTATCTTTGAATCAAATATGGACACATTGCACATGGCAACAAGAGGTGTTAAATTCTAGCTCAAGATTGAAGTTAAACAAATAGAAGAGATGTTATACCCTAGCTATAGGCTTGAAAATCAATCAACATAGTCTATATAAATTTTTTAAAATTCCAATAAGATGTTATATCCTAACTAGACTTGAAAATCAATTAACATATTTTTTTATAAATCCAATTGAATTAGAAAATAATGTTAATAATTAAATTCATTTCAAGTTATTGAACTTTCCAAGTCTCACATGGTAAAAGCATGATGTTAGCTGAAAAGAAAAGCATTTTGAAATTTGCATTTACTAACATATCCTTTGAACTACATTTGACACCTTACAATATAGATAATATGGAATAGTATCAACAAATCATCGTAGTGTAAAAATTGAGAATATTGAGTTGTTGTATTAATAATATTCAACTGAGTTCGGAATTTTAATTACTCTTGAATATTACTTGATCTCGCAACATTCCAAGTCATCCTTAAGCTTTGTCTCGAGGACATCGGTTTCGAGAGAAACATCCATCATTGTCATCCTTCTTTCTATTAAAAAATCAGTTTGTGATCTTCAATTATCAAGGATTCACCATTATTACCATTAGATTTTCCCATTTTTATGGTGATGGCTCTTCAACCCTTTCAAATCCAAAGCCATCCTAAAACCCTACCACTAAAATAAGATAAACCCTACAAAACCTCCCATCATAGAGTATGGGGAAAAAACCCACATAACCCCACCCACCATAATTATGAAGTATTTACCTTGTAAATGCTCAAATTACAAAATCCAAAAACCTTCCTAGTACAATTATGTAAGGCTGAAAAATCTAAAATAAATATGAGATCAAAAAGTACCAAAAAAATTAAAAAATAAACAAACTTTTGGTCATATCAACATCAGCCTTCTTGCAAAAAATGCTAGCAAGATGGCAGCCAATACCCTTAATGGAAAAACAAATATGATCCCCTGTCACCCATCAACACTTTCTTTTGTTCCACACAAACAATCTGTTGAAATAATGATTTCAATATAGCCGACTATTAAGCAAAAAAATCTTTAAATACAAACAAATCCTAATCATAAGTGTCTTAGAATACAAAGACCTCTGCAGCAAACCACTCAAAATGTAAGACTTGTTATCAAGAAAGTTGATATAAGAATGGCCTATCAGCCAAACAAGCAAATATCATGTAAGAGGTTCTCTGGTTCCAATTCTAAATGGTTTTTGTCAGGTGCTATCAATCATCAAATTCTCATAAAAGACATTGTACGATGACTGATATTTATCATGTGTAAGAAATTTTGATTTGACTAAATGTACCACAATAAGGTAAATAACAACATAATTTTTATTTCACAATATTAATGAATAAGAAATAACATGTATCTCCATAATTTTCTCTCAATTTTTTTTCACTCAAAACATATATGAATAAAAAGTTATACAACTTATTTCAGTAAAATCACCCACAGATATAATAATTCTTTGTCTTTATATTTTTATCAATATGTCTGTGAAAATCTCAAACCTTTCTATATTTTTATAGACTGTGCTGATCTAAACAATATAACACTACGTATGTTCTAAAGAAAATATGTAATCCTGATATACAGAAATGGAAATATATATTTCAGCAACAAAATAAACCACCATACCTTACATATTGAAGAATGAATGCCTTTCATCTATAGGGCTAGTGTTAGTGTAGTTGCAGGTACAGGGGTGGGCAAACGAAAAATATAAAATGGTATTAAAAACCTAACATATCCTATGAACTAATATGACACCTTACATGATTTTATATTATCATGTGCATACAGCATAGACACTGTGGGATGGTAAAAACATGACATGATTTAATACTATTTTGAATTGGATTTATATTTAGAATTGAATCTTTTTACATGTAGATTGAATATTTTAGTGCAAAATTTTAGACATACAAATTAATTGATAGGTATTCTACAAGTAAATCAATAAGAATTCTTCCTTAATATGTATTATTATAAAAATAAGCAGTAACAGTGTATATAGAAAACATACCGTGAAACCATAAGTGAAAACTTGGATCTCTGTATGAGGATGCAGCAAGTTGCAGGTTGCCCAAATGTCCACAAAGCATCTGTGTGGACAAGTTGCCATAGCTTCTTGGATTTCGATAACACTGCATCTCCATCTTCTTTGCCCATGATTGATTGGCAGGACATAAAATCAATTCCAATCTGTTAATGCCACAGCTAACAAAGGTTGCTGCACTTCAGATTCCATAAAATATATTAAAAAAACATTAAACTATAATAAAAATACAAATACATAAATTCTGAAAGTAAAGTAATCTACAGGAATGAGAATATAAATCTCAACAAAAAATAACCTTCATACCTTACAGATTGAACAAAGTTGTGCATAAGAATGACCGCCTCCTCTGCAGGGCTGTGTTAGTGTGGTTGCACAATGCAAATACAGAGGTAGATTCTGGAAAGAAAGAAAATAGTATAAACAACAAATGAAAAATAACAAATACAGAGGTAGATTCTGGAAAGACAGAAAAATGAAAAATAACAGATAAGGAAGGAAAAACAACAAGAGAAAAGAAGCGCTCCATAAAATCTAACTCAAACAAAACTACAAAACCTATGTGTGCGAACCACAAATTTGATTCCCCTTTAAATGCAAATGTGTATATATAGGGAAAGACAGGGGGCTAATTCTTTGCATTGTAACAACTAACAGCTAAGGAAATAAGCAAACGGTTGGCATTGGAAGAAAAGCAAACGGCTGGTAAAAAAGCAAATGGTTAGCATCAGAAAAAAATCAAACGGTTAGCATGAGAAAAAAGCAAACGGCTAGCATTTGAAAAATTCAAACAGCTGCACCTATAGTTGCCACGTCTCCACCTGATATTCTCCAGTTGCACCTTCCACATTTCCATCGCTGGCTTTTTTATGTTTGTAATAAAATTTGAGCTTTTTGCTTTTCTCAAATCCTAGCCGTTTTCTTTTTTCGGATGCCAGCCATTTGATTTTTTCCCGTTGGAATCTTGACCTCAGCCCTCAGGTAAACCTAAACCCGCCTCCTTTTACCCATTTCCATATTGGTAACTTAGCAAGCTAATGCCTTTAGTTTTCAGACTGACCACTAAATCTGATAGAATTAAATGAATTTTATGGAGGCAAAGCCTTTGATTGACAGTGGGAACATCCAAGGGCTTGTGGACCTGCCCCTTGGTGATTCATATGAGAATCATAAGATAAATGATATGGTTGTACATCTAGTATATGCATTCAGCAGTCCTCTCTTCTTTGTTCCTGTATGGCTCATCTAAGTTGTATAGATTCAAAAATCATCCTGCAAGTCATGACAGTATCAAGCACCATTGCATCAATAATAATGTCCACCCAAATTAAACAATCTTCTGTCTGCTTTTGAAATCAGTGTTTATCAAATTATAAGGGTTGGCTACATTAAACAAAATTGTGTCTGTTTTCATAAGCTGTCAAAGTGAGAATGCTGAATTTATGTTTTGTTCATGGGATTCAGGTTCTGAAGCTTCTAACAGGAACCTCTGATACGGAATATTATACTTTTCCTAGATGCCTTACTGATCTGAATTATACAAAATGGATCTGGAAAAGAAGGCCCAGCGACTGCCATACTTGGGTTCAGGTTGAAAGAGAAAAGAAGGATGCCTAGCGACTGCCATGCTTGGGTTCAGATTGGAGAAGGAAGAGTGATGGAGAGCAAAAACACCACACAACTCCTCTTACATTGTAAACATGGGGTGTTTCCACCAATGGGAACAGATTTATAAGGTTGTGTTTATGTCATTTCTGAGAGCATGCTTTTGGGATTTGTAAGCAAACTTTTATGTCAATGAGGACAAGTTAGCAATCAGAAAAATGACTTATGATCAGATGATGTCTAAACTAAAGTCTACATTGGAAATCCTTTTTTGTATCTTGTGAGTCTAGAAATTAGGCATCTGAGATAGTTGGAGGAGCATGCTGAAAGTGTAGTTTAATAAGCTTATCATTTGATAAATGTTGTAATATTAAAGTTTGGTATAGATTATATGAAAGGGTTGTTTAAAATG
Organism: Sequoia sempervirens; assembly: GCA_007258455.2. NCBI lineage: Eukaryota > Viridiplantae > Streptophyta > Pinopsida > Cupressales > Cupressaceae > Sequoia > Sequoia sempervirens. Next base: position 441,787,835 of record VDFB02000017.1, on the reverse strand, counting down.
GTTGTAAAGAAAAATATTAAATAATTCTTTCATTTAAGTTATTTAAAAAAACTTACATATGATATCAGCTACCCAAATCATAATTGTATGACATCATTCTACTTTTATCTTGGTATTATAAAAAAAACAGTTCTATGAAATGTTTCACGTGTATCCATAAATCTGATTTAAAAGATGTCATGTCTCAATTATCCTATTTTGAAGCATAGACTGCATAATAAACTTTATAAATTTTAGAAAACAAGTTGGTATGATAAGACACTAGCAAACCTATAATATTGTGATAATGAAATTTTGATCAAAGGCATGATAAATTATATGGCAATTGTGAAGTCATGGGACCCTTAGTTTTATTGAGAAATACTATGAACATTGTAAATTGTGCTCATTCATAATATGTCAATTAAACAACTAATGTGGTTATGTCAACTTGAGACCTATTTTAGAGGCTATAGAAATGCATTGAGTGCCTAAAAATTGTGTTTATTCCTTGCTGGTCTGCAAATATTTTTGGTTACTCTTGTGTCAAGAAAACCCTTGTAAACATTTGATGGCCAAATGTTGAAAAGTTAAAAGAGTGCAATGTTTGTTATCATTGTGCAAGTCTTTAATAATTAAAAGGTGCTAGTTAAGTTGAGTTATGCTAACTATTTTCATTATGGAATTGGGTATTGTGTAATATATTCATGGAAATAAATTATGTGGTTGTGTTTGAGTTTTAGCTAAAGGCTGAATTTGAATATACTATATGTTATAAAATGAATATTATAGCCTATGTCAAGTTGTCATAAACCCTTTTATAACAATTATTTCTTATAGACAAAGGCATCATATTGGCAAAGGCGTTTGATAATTGAACCTATTATGTGATCTATGTTCAAGATGTGGATTTTTTGTTTCATACATTTCTTTTGTTAGTTATGGATTAAACTTGTTATATGATATTGCATGTTATTATTACTCACCACATATTGATAAAGAGATTATCACTATGAAGGGATTAGTAATCACATTTGGTACCTCTATGCTTGGTAAAGTGAACATTAAATTTTGGTAATGATATCGAGTCTTTTCATTTGATCATGTTTATACATTAAATGAGAAGTCCTAAATTTGAAAAAATAAGCTACATGTGCAAGAAACAAATAATAACATGTAGGTTGAGAGTAGAGAATTCATATCTTACAAGGTGGAAGTGAATTAACTACTTTAACAAGTGGGATATTCATGAGTAAACCTTTTGAAGCTGATTCCCTTGTGATATATGTTCAAAGTTGATATCTGAATTAATTGAACTATATTAAAGTGAATCTTAAGTTGAATCTTCATGATACAAGTTACACTTGACATCAATGTACTATTATATATAAGATTTTTTATCCTATCATGAATATGGGTGCACACATGACTTTGAAAATTAATGTTAGTTTGATAAGGTTTAATTAAACCCTTTGGGTGGAAAATTATTTTACCCTTATTTATTAATTAGACAAGGGGTTTTCTATGCAGGAATTTCAAGTGTATGTTCCTTGAGAGAGACCTTATCAGGAGAACTACATGTGTCTTTTATCCCATTTGGAGGCAATTATGTAGGTAGTCCTTGGACGAAAGATGCCCCTATGACCGCAAGTCCATAGGGGATGGTTTAGGAGGACAACTCCAAGGTTTAGGGTTGTTCCTTTTTTTGGCCTTCCCTCTTTAGTAGGCTTTGATTTGAGGCTGAAATTTGTATTAGATGATTATGAATGAGTTAGGAAAATTTGATAAATTATATCCAATAATGATGCAAAATTTGGTTAGTAGGATTTCATGAGGTGAATAGCATGTATTTGTATGAGATATGGATGGTCCATTTGTGTTAGCTACGTGTTAGATTTGAGTTGTACTTGGGATGGCATTCCTTAAGATCGCTTGTACTATATGTAGGAAAAAACTATAAGTATTATTGAGTAAAGTTGGATGCTTTTCCCTATTATCTTTCTAATTAAGAATGTATTTTTGAATAGTGTTTTTGGTTAACAATTTGAGTGTGCCTATTGAGGAGATGGGAGTGTTGATGATTGTTCCTAAGAAGTTGGATCCTTTATTATTGGTCATTTTATTTTTCTAACAAATGGATAAACAATAGGATCCACTTGTGGTTGGTAGGAAGACCTTTCCTCCATCACTGAGGCTTTACCAATTAATTTATCAATATTTATCAACATCATTTGGATCTTGGTGATAAGATCCTTTATTTTTGTATAGGCCTCACGATAACTTGCCATTTTCTTGACCTTTATGTCCTCTAGCTTTTTGAAGGGAACACACTTCACTCTTGTTTCATTTACCTCCTTATTAGTGAGGCGATTTTTTATTACATCTTCACCAAAGAGGAGTTGATGAGAAAAAGAGGATCTCTTAATGCTTGTCTTGACCTGGTTGATGAATCCCTCATGATCAAATGCTCTTACACCTTCTTGAACCATTTTATAAGTTTGCAACATGGGGTAGATGGGTTCAAGTCCCTTTCTTGTCCCTATGAAGTCTGAAAATATTGTGGAGAAAGCAAATAAAGAGCCATTCTTATTCCCCTTGAGATGGGCCTTATATGATTCATTAAGTTGTCAAATTATTTCCAAATATGTCAACCTTAGAGGAACATATCTTAGAATAATATGAGGTCCTATAGGGGACCCATATACTATTATCACAGTTGAATCGAAGTGGAGATACTAGTCTCCCCAATTGTGTTGCACACCAAGCTTAGGCACTCTATCTTGGGTCTTAAGAAATCCGCAGTTTCTTTTGGTAATCTTCCCTCTTCTAATCCCATGGATTCTTTAATACTCTTCTAACAAAATAATCTTCAAAAAACACATAGCTTGTTGAGTCAAAATGCATGTCCCAGACATGAGTCCAACATTGGATAGGGAGAGAATTTTTATTAGCATTTTCCATTTGAACTTTTAGTGCTTTATCCCACTTTGTTCTTCCTTCATTCAAAAATATGTGAGAGAGAAGAGAGTACCACCTGAAGTTCACTACCTTGTTGCTTTTTTTGATCTCTACCAATTGATTGTGGATGCTATTGGAGATAAAGGTAGAAAATTCAAACTCATTATTTATCAAGGGGTTTTGCATATCTGTTGCCATGTACATTAATGGCATAGGGAGCTTATTCTTAGCATCTCCTCCTAAGACTTGGTAGAAAACATGGTAGCTTTCGATGAAGTAGTCTTAAAACATATCAATGACGTTGAAGGGCTATGTCTCACTTGCAATAATTTTTATATATTTCTTATCAAACCCCTTCAATCTATGATTTGGTAACCATTGTACCTTGAAACTGTGCTTGTCTTGTTGGTATTATTTGTATGAAGAGATCAAATTCTATGACCTTGTTTGCAACTAGTTTCAGACCAAAGACCTTAGAAATGGTAGCTTTTTCAATTATTACTAACTCCCCACCATTTGTAGCTCTAATACTTCTAACATTTTCATCATAATTTCTAGCTACGCATTTGATGAATTCCACATTTATAAAGATGTTAGGGACAATTAATTTTCCTAGGTCATATACTCATACATTAGATTCCATCTGATCATATGAAGTTTTACATCCCTACATTCCTTTCCATTATCCAGTAAGCCACTTGCACTACTAGGCCCATGGGCACAAATAAATTTTCAGGGAAAATTCTTGTTGGGCCTTCATCTCCTCGCATCATAGAGCTTACTGAGGAGGAGCTCCCAATAGAAATTATGGACAAACAACTAAAGGAACCTGAATAAAGTTAGGCTCACCCAAACATCATAAGTCTAGAACCACCATTCCTTAAAAGACTGACTATACACAATCATCTTTCTATCAAAACAAAATCTGACTTATTGGGTCAACTTAGGAATGTTTATATAAAAATACACTTGATTCAAGCAATTAAGGAAGTACCAATATACACAAAAAAATATGAAAGATTTATACCTTAAGAAGCCAGGAAGAAAACAGAAGGACCCCCATACTATGCATGTCTTAGGAAAACTTGTTGACATCATGTTAGGAAATATAGTTGTTCCTAAATATGCAGACCTTGGGATCCCTATAGTAGATGTCCAAATCAATGGGACTCATCAAAAACACCTTAATTGACCTAGGAGTAGCCATAAATTTTATGACAAAAGTAACCATGAAGCAACTTTAGTTAATGGAGCTCCATTCGATGCCTAATATTATACAATTAGTAGATAGGTCAACTGTTAAACCATGGGGTATTAAAGAAGACTTGGTAATCACATTGGACTCCATGGAATACCCTGCAGGTTTTATGGTTTTACAACATAAAGAAAACCTGGTAGGATACCCCTTAATCCTAGGAAGGTCATGGTTGGATACTATAGATGCATTCATCAGTTGTAGGTCTAGTAATATGATCATTTCCAATGGAAATGTGACAAAAAAACTAGTCCTTTACCCACCTACACAACACATAAATATTTGGATCAAACTGTATGGTTTGCCTTTGATGAGGATAACTAGCGATCATTACAAAAACTAATGACCATTGAACATAGCCCAATGTTGGAAACTCATGATGAAGATGAAGTCCTTGCAAAAATTATGCAAAACTCTTATGGTAGGGACCTACACCAATACAATTGTCTCACATGCTTACATTGTACTTTACATAACATAATACCTGCAAATGCATTTAAGTGTACCTCTCAGCTTTTTCATATGTTGCTACCCCACAATTGCAATCCCAATTTAGTAGGTCTTGACATTGCCTCTATTAAGAGATCAACCTTGGCCATAGAGATTAAACTAGGAAGAACACTAAATGTCAACAACCAGTTGACAAATACACAACAATATTCACTATTAACCATACTATAAGCACACACAACCACATTCACATACGATTATCATGATATGAAAGGTATATATCCTCACCTATGCATGTATAAAATTTATATTAATGAAGGCTACAAATTGGTGAGGAAGCCTTAGAGAAGAATGAATCTAGTTGTGTGTGACATAGTCAAAGCAAAATTATAGAAGTTGTTAGATGTAGGGTTCATTTATCTAATATATGACAACCAATGGGTATCCCCATTGGTGATTATGCCCAAAAAGGGAGGAAAATGGAGGGTATGTGTTGATTACATAGAACTGAATGTAGCAACAAGAAGAGACCATTTCCCCCTTCCTTTTATTGATTAGGTACTAGATTCCTTAGCAGGGAAGAAATATTTCTTCTTAGATGGGTTCAGTGGGTATAATCAGATATACAAATAGCTCCAAAGGATCAAGACAAGATAAATTTTACCCACCCATGGGGTCTGTATGCATATTCTGTCTTTCCATTTGGATTATGTAATGCTCAGACCATTTTCCCCTTCCTTTATTTGATTAGGTACTAGATTCCTTAGTGGGAAAGCAATATTTCTCCTTCTTAGATGGGTTCAATGGGTATAATTAGATATAAAAATAGCTCCAAAGGATCAGGACAAGATAAATTTTACCTACCCATGGGGTATGTATGCATATTTTGACTTTCCATTTAGGTTATGTAATGCTCCTACAACATTTCAAAGGGAAGTTTTAAGTATATTCTTAGACTTTTCCCATGATTCCATGGAAATTTACATGGAAAATTTTACCACTTTTGGGAATACTTATGAAGAAGAATTCACTAATTTGGAGAAAGTCCTACAAAGATGTCAAGAGCACAACCTTTCCTTGAGTCATGAAAAATGTTTCATGATGATGATTGAAGGAGTGGTCTTGGGACACTTTGTGTCTAATAAGGGGATATAGGTAGATCCCAAAATGATAGAAGTAATCACCAATCTTCCTATTCCTAAAAAACAAAAGGATGTCAAAAGTTTTCTCGGTGGTTATTATAGGATGTTTATCTAGGATTTCAATAAGATAACACCCCCATTATTCGTTATTCTCTCTAAAGATGTGGAATTTGATTGGACCCCTACATGCCAAAATTCCTTTGAATCCCTCAAAGCATCACTCACTAAGATCCCTATCTTAAGAGGACCAAACTAGACAATACCTTTTCACATACATACAAATGCATTTGATTTTGCAATAGGTGTTGTTTTAGGACAAAAAGATGAAATTTTAAAATATGCCATCTATTATATCAACAAGAATCTTCAACGTGTAGATTATAATTATATAGTCACTAAAAAGGAAATATTGGTTGTAGTCTATGCTATTAATAAGTTCAGACACTACATCATAGGATATTCTATTTTTATTCACATAGACCATACAACAATAAGATATCTAATGAATAACCAATGGTTAGAGGAAGACTTGTAATATGGTTGTCACTAATGCAAGAATTGACATCACAATTATGGATAAACTAGGAAAGGCCAATGTAGTAGCAAGTTTCCTGTCAAGATTACCAAAAAAATCAATAGAGGATATTGTTGGTGAATCCTTTCCTGATGAAAATTTATTGGCCCTCTTTGTGCATACACCTTGGTATGCAAATATAGCTAATTATCTGGTTGCAAGGAAGAAACCATCACATCTCTTACTAAGAGAAAAGACACATCTAGTTGAGAGTTTTTCCTTATTCATGGGTAGCTGGATATCTCTTTTATATAAGGATTTATAACATAATGATAAAATGAACCAAAGAGGATGAAGTCTATGATATTCTAAAGACATGTCATGATGAGCACTGTGGAAGGCACTTTGCAACTAAAAGGACAACTCTCAAAATTTTAAACATTGGTTACTATTAGCCTACACTTCACAAGGATGCAATCAAGTATACAAGAACCTGTGTGACAGATGCTAAAGGATGGGAATACCTACTAAGAGTGATGAAGTGCCACTCCAGCGCCAATCATTCATTGCACCATTTGACAAGTGGGGATTGGATTTTATTGATCCTAAAGAACCAACATTAGATAAAGAGAATATATTTTGGTCTGCATAGATTATCTTACAAAATGGGTGGAGGTAAAAGAATTACAATTTGTAATGGATGGAAATGTTGCTAAGTTTCTTTATGAAGATGTCTTCACAAGGTATGGTGGTCTTAGATAAATGCTAACAAACCAAGGGACTCAATTCACTTATTACCTGATCAACAAAATAGTATAGGAATATGAGATCAGACACAGGAAATCCACACGCTACTACCCCCAGGCTAATGGTCAAGTGGAAGTTACCAATAGGGAAATAGAGAGTATTCTTACAAAAAAAATACAACTTCACAAGAAGGATTGGGTAGCTTGAGGCTAGCTGAAGTAGTTTGGGCTTACAAGACAACACAGAAGTCTACAACGGTGTTTACACCATATGAACTAGTGTATAGAAAAAAGTTTTTCCTCCCATTGAGTTTAAATATAAGAATATTTGTACAGTAGTACAATAGAAAATGGATATATCTGTAGCATAGACAGAGAGAATACATAATCTTAATACTTTGAATGAGATACAAATGGAGGCAATTCACCATATTGAAATAATACAAAAAAATGAATGAAATGGGACAATCAGTTCATAAAGACAAAGGAGTTTAATAGAGATGATTGGGCCTTGCTTTATAACTTATGGTATAAATACCATAAGGGAAAGTTACAAACACAATGGTTTGGCTCCTATGAGATTCTACATGTTTTTCACAATGGAGCTGTTCAATTAACAATGATAGATTCAATATGATTTTTATTATTGGTGAATGGGAACAAAATCAAGCTCTATAAAAGGACATTCAAAAGGAAGACTTCTTAAATCATCTGCAACAACAGTTCAATGCCAAAAAGAGTACCCATAAGACAAACAAGCATGACACACCAAGTTCTACATTAGAGGATGAGCTAATCGGATCATGTGTTGATGCGTCACAGGTATAATTTTGCAATAACACCACACCTGCACACACTTGCACCATCTTCTTTCACCAAAAACTATTTTGTGACAAGAAAATTATGAAATCTATGAGATTTGTAGCAACATCCTTGAGGAATATAAATATAGGAGGGACTTGTTTGTAGCTACCCATAACAACTATTTCCACTTCATTTTCAACATGTCCCATAACACTTCATTTCTTTCAATTCCATTTTACATGTAGCAATTAATGTTTATCATCCTTTATGTCACCTCAACATGCAACAATTACACTCTAGTAAAATTCATTCACCGTCACATCACATCATCACATACTTTGTGCAACCTTCAATTTCAACTTGCCACCTTCTTTAACACATGCCTTCATTACACTATGTATTGCTTCGATATTTCCACTTGCAATACTATCATTTCAATTCCATCATGTCAACCATAATTCACCATAGCTACATGACACCGATTAACTCTCCTCACACACATCACTTTTCCATCCTACCACATTCTAAGATACTTTTCTTGTTATTTATTTATTATTAGACATTAAGTTCTATTGATTTCCTTAACAACTCGATATCATACATGCAATTCAAATTTATTACATGCATTATCTACATTTTCTTTGAAATATTTTCTCCCCATCCTTTTCGCACCATGCTATTTAGGGACAAATAACCCAATTAAGTTGGGGGGAGTATGCAAGGTTTAGTCTGTCATTCCTATTATTTTCTATTTCCAAATTTCCCTTGTCCAAGACCCAAATAATTTTATAATGCATTAGTTTTAATCTTTTAATAAAGTACAAAAGAATACATAAATAGTAACATCCAAAATCTTAGAATTCAGAAGGATTATAGGTTGTAAAATTTAGCTAGTAGAATGGGAGGTGATCTCATAAGAAGGGAACCAATGGTGCATAACCTCTTATTGGAAGACCAACAATGTCTTCCAATTTTTCAACAAGTTGGGTGTATGGACTACTTCCTTTGGTTGATTGAATATAATGAAGAAATCACTCAGCAATTTGCTAGCACATTGTAAAATAATGAAGCTACGGTCAGGGAGTTAAGGGTAGATGCATCAAAGCCAACAGTAGCAAAAATTTTAGGGCTACCTAGGATAGGAGAAGAATTTCCAGCCAAAGTAGATGCCATTGCAACAATTAATGAGTTCATACTATTAGTATAGAACCTAAAATCTTTAGCTCAAGGTACTAAACCAATCTCTTTACCTTGGTTGTGGGCCTCTATAATGTATGAGGTCTTTAAATTAATCTAATTTGCTGCAAATGAAAATTAAAAAGCTCACAAATAATATTCAACACACACAAAGAAATTGAAACCCAAATTTCAAGCCCTGGTTGCAATGTGCAACTGGAAAATCCTTGAATTAAAATATGAGAAATTAATCTATTACACTCCAATAATGAAATAAGATTGTAAAAATTCATAAGAAAATCCATGACAATCACCCACAATCTTATTTTCAGCAACAAATCAAAGCCTAGAATCAATCTTCTTTGTAGCATTTGCAGCTTTAAACCACTTCACAATCAAAGTCTTCAATCTGCACAACTTGTGTTGATTTTTCCTCTGTCAACACTCACAAATCTGCCAATCCATCCATGGAATCACCATCTAAAGGTATGCTACACCCTCTTTCTCTTCCTGTGTTTTTCCTTTCTGGAAAACTCTCTCCAAGATGAAAGAAATTCAATTTTATCTATTCAAGATTTCCTAGAATGTAATTTCATTGCATTTTGGTTTCATTTTGGTTTCATTCTAAAGCACCTTAGAAAATCAATGCCACCACTCCAAGAAGGGAAACTAAAATGCAATTTAATATTCAAGCTTGAATAAAATATATGTTTTAATCTTCCAAACTTGGTAAAAAATGCAATATGGCTTTAAAAGCCTTTTATGCTTTCACAAATAAAGCAAAAAAATAGATTCCTCCACCTGGGCACCCACCTCCTAGGTTCCTATTTTTTAGGAGCCATGAGAATTCAAAATGGGAGTTACAAATGGTTTTAATTTCTCCCAAAAATCCACACCTTTAATTTCTTTTTTTTTGTTTTTTTTGTTTTAAAACATATTCTCCATGATTCCCTTTCACCAATTTTGTTGGAAATAGGATGTCATTTAATTGCAAATCCTAAATATTAATTATTTTATGTATCTCCTAAGTTCTTGGAATGTGTTCAACAACACTAAGATTAGGATGAGATTAATTATTTGGATGAAATAAATCATGAAATTGACATTTGTAGTTATTCCTAAATAATAGGAGCATGTGGGTGCACACATGGTAAGGTGACACTCACCTTGAGTTCAGTTAACTATTTGGAGTAAGAGATAACACTTTTGAATGCATGTAATGATCCTAGGATTTAGGATTTGATGTTTGCATGCATGAAGTTCAGTTTAGTTCAATTATGGTTCACCTATCTTTAGTTGCATGCAAGTGCATGTTGCATGCATGTTGGTTATTTTGAGTTGCATGTAGTTAGCTTCAGTTAACTTGGAATGCATGGATAATAACTTGAGTTGTATGACAGATAACAGGGACTACCTCCAGTTAACGGGGGATGACCATTCTTGCATGAATGGTGTTGAGTAAATGTTTTAGTTAACAAGAAATCACTTGGAGCCAACTTGGGCGCCCAAGATGCTTTCTTGGATTTACCTCTTTTGCATGTTGAGGTATTTTTGAAGGCTAATTAAGTAGGATTACTTATGGGTACCAACTTTGAGGAAGAGCTTTGGAGTTATCAAAAAAATGAAGGTTGAGTTGTGACTTCAGTTTGGGATGCCCAAATGGATGAAACACATGTTTTAGCATTGTTCTTCATGAGATAACCCTATTTGCATGAGATATGGCGTACCTTTTAGGGATAGGGCTTGAGCATTGTAACTGTAACTCATGTTGAGTTTACAAAGTTGATTAAAGCCTATATATCTCAAGCAAGTTGAATAGAGTTATGAGAGTTTTTATTGCAGGTTGTGAAGAAGATTGGTGAAGGCAGAAGAAGCATTCTTAAGAAAGAATTGGAGCTATTGTAATTCAGAGATTGAATAATAGAATAATTCTTGGTGGAGTTTTTTCCCGAAAGGGTTTCTCCACGTTATATCTTGTGTAATCTTTCTAATATCTTGTCTAGTTCTTCTATCAACTTCTATCTACATTCTACAATAGTAAATTGGATTAGTCAAGATAATTACCCACAAAGAATATATGTAACAAAGAAAAAAATTACTTAGATCAGCAATATTAAAGTTTTACAGAGCATTAAGCTAAGAAAACACCTCATTTTTCAACAAATTTGACCCAAATTGAAATCAAATTCCAATTCAAGTTTTCCCACATTACAAGATATTCAATTTCACAACAAAATATGAATTTCAATCACCCAACATGAAATCCAACACATCAAAATTGCAAAATTTCAAAAAAAAGACATCTTCATGTTCACATAGGATTGCACTGAGCCATGGATGCTCTTGCATCAGACACCCATGGTAGAAAATATTTTTTTCATGAGTGCTTCATAAAAAATTGTAGATATGATGCTCATTTTGCACCCACCTTGCTGCCTTATTATCCTAAACCTTATTCCTCACATGTCCCTACAACTTTATGTCTCTTCCCTCTTTCATTCTTCCTCTCTTTCTCCCCTTTTTCACATACTTCATCTCCCACCAACTTACACTATGAAAATCTAAAAATTCATGAACATGTACTACTTCTCCCTCAAAAAAATAACAAAACTCATTCATTACCTCTTTCTCTTTTATTGCCGCAATCACTTGTTCATTATCACCCTTGGTTAGAAAACTATGCTCTTCCTCCTTCATGCCTTCTAAAAGACAATTTTCAGTTGCAATCACTTCATCCTCTGCATTCTTATCAATGTTAGTGACATAACAAAAATATTTATCCTCTTCAACCTGCAACAAACTATCATTCTTACCAATCTCTTTATCAAATAAATCAACAACTGATGCAAAGGGGAGTTCACCAAACAAATCAACATTCTCTTTGTAACCTTCCTTACTTCCAACCATTGTGCCTTCTTTTACTAATGCATTCTTTGCTGCAATATCATCTTCTACAACACTTCTAGCATTCTCAAATAAATCAGATTTAACATCATTCTTACAAAAATCAGATTTTAGCTCCTTTTTCTCCATTGAAATCTCCACTTTACCTTTCTTGTGTGCAATCCACATTGCTGCAACTTGCATCAACAAATCAAAATATGCATTCTCATCCTATTCTATTAACTATTTAACTCCAGTAACCAAACAATTTCCACCTTTATTACATACCTTTCCTTCTTCCTTACTCAAGGGTTTCAACTTGTGTTTGATTCCATTATTCATCAAGGAGTATGTATTGGCATACCCATCATGCATCACACACCTGTCAAACTGCCAAGGCCTTCCCAATAACAAGTGAAAAACATCCATAGACATTATATCACATAAAACTTCATCATGATAACCACCTATCTTGAATTTCACTAAACATTGTTTGCTAACCAAAATCTTCTTTTCATCTTGCAACCAAACAATCTTATATGGATGTGGGTGCCTTCGTCTTTCCAACTTTATTTTTTTTTACCATTTCTTCAGAATTTTTTTTATCTATGCTTCTACCATCAATAATAACATTACAAACTTTACCTTCACACTTACATATGGTTTTGAACAAGCTCTTCCTTTGATCTAGTTCCTTTCCTTTGTTCATTAGGAATCTTCTTGAAACAAGTGCCTCTCCATCCTTTGCCTCTTCTGATCATGAAGACTTAGCATCTTCTCCATTTATGTTTGTTTCTCTATTATGATTTTCAGTCCTTCTTGGTATTTCCTCTTCATGAGGACAATCAGAGGTTGTATGACCTTCTTTCGTATATCTAAAACGAGTTATTTTGTAATTTCCTCTTCCAAACCCGCTACTCGATCTTCCTCTTCCTCTAAAATTTTGATCACAGGACTTGCTTGAGCTTTCACATCTTTCATTCTTGCTATCCTTAATGTCTCTAATCTATTGTTCATCCTCCCTTTGCTACACATAAGCTTTATCATTTCCCTTGTGTTTATTCTGAAACCTCTTGTTCATCCTTTCTTCTATCTTCAATGCTATTTGATAAGCATCTTCCATTGTCACAACTCTTTCTAGTGTCATCTCTTCTTGAATGCTTTGTCTCAGCCCATTTATGTATCTTGCAACATTTTCCTTAGTCACCTTCGAATGTCTAGTCCTTATGAGAATTCTATGGAATTCTTTAGTGTATTATTTAACATTCTTGTTTCCTTGCTTCAAAGCTTGCATCCTCTTGAGAAAGTCCAACTCATAATCAATGAGAATGAATTTCCCTTTTAATTTCTCTACCATTTTATCCCATTTGGTAATCTTGTCTTTTCCTCTTCTTCCCCTTTCTAATTGGACTTCTCTCCACCATATTGAGGCATGTCTTGTCAACCTTCTCTTCTTCCTCTGCATTTTTTTTGCTTTTTTAGTTTTAAAACATATTATCCATGATTCCCTTTCACCAATTTGATCCAAATTAAAATCAAATTCAAATTCAAGTTTTCCCACATTACAAGGTATTCAATTTCACAACAAAATATGAATTTCAATCACCCAAAATGAAATCCAGCACATCAAAATTGCAAAATTGAAAAAAAAAGACACGTTCATGTTGACACAAGAATTCACTAAGCCATGGATGCTCCCGCATCACTCTATAGCCTCTTACATAGTTAAATACTTAACTTGTGATGGTAAGTATTCTAGTTAAATACTTAACTTGTGATGATAAGCATCTCCTATATATTTTACACTTTAAACTCCTCAATCACCTATGTCACCAACGACTGGTGAATGTTCCTATTTTTTTTGTATAATCTATTAAAAATAATGTTTGTGAAATACAAGAGAAAGAGGAAAAAAATTGTATTATCTCACTTTTGTTTGGTTACTCTATTAGTCAAAAGGAATCTCAAAATTCAATTACCCAATATAGCTTGGGAGGACTTTTTAGGTTGTAATAACATTAATGATGTTTTTATAAGGCTAGAGGGAGAACAATTGAATAGGGGAATGATGTAAATGAGCCTTCTATAGTTGTAGTAGAGGGATATGAATCATCTACTCACCCATCATTTCACCTTCTTGCAACATTGGTGGGTAGACAAAACCAAAAGCACCAGAAGCACAACCTGCAACTTCTATGGGTCAACCCATAGTGGAAGAGGCATTTGAAAACCCTGCTTCTACTAAGAGCCCCTCTAAGACCAAACAACAAAAAAGAAAAATTAAAGTCTCAAATTTTGCATCCAAGAAATAGCAAAGGAAGCCAACATAACGAAAGAGGTGATCACATCGCCTCAGGAATAAGGGCTTTGAAAAGAAGAAGGACAACACTTATAAAGAGAAAATTGTGGAAATTGGAGCTGAGTAAAAACTTGAAGAAGAGAAGAAACCAAAGATATTGTAACCTCTGTATTTGAGTAGCAATATAGATTTTGATTTTGATGATTTATTTACAACTAAGAAAAAGAAAAGACCTTAGAATAGCCCTATCTTCGAGGAAGGGTTTGTGTCACCTAATGAGGCTAATGAAGAGATGTTTTTGGGAAAGGAAGAAGAATTGGTTTTAGAAGAGAAAGATCACTAGTAGAATTTGGAAAATAAATGACTAGGTGACTAAAAAATTTAGTCACACCAACTATAAATGACTAAATTCTACTCATTTTTTGCAACTCAACTATAAATGAGTAAATAAATGACTAATTTGGTCGTTGACTAAAAATTATTTAGTCACACAAATAAAAATGACTAAATATTTAGTCATTTATTTAGTCACAATCCATTTGAATAAATCATTTAAGGAATCAAGAATATAGCCCACCAAAATACTCTAAAACTTTAATAAACATACCCTAAAACTTTCGTCAAAATCTTATTTTTAGGCGTAGCCCACAAGAATGGAGTTTTCATTTTAATAAACATACTCTAGAACCTTGGTCGAAACATTATTTTCAGGTGTAGCCTGCCAACATGGAGAAGTGTTTCAGTAAAGAATGACAAAGAACAGTAAGGAGATGTGTGTGACAGGAGGCATAGGATTCATTGTTGCTTATCTCATTCTTGCTCTGCTCAACAAGGGTTATAATGTTTGTGCTACTGTTTGTAATCCAGGTATTTAATTGACAAGTATTTGTGTAGACACTAAAAAATGTCCTAATCGATGTCAGGCATTTGAATTAGGTTTACTAACATCATTTTCTCTTTATCCATCCTCTTTTCGCTTAACTAAGTTAGTTAGCTAAGTTAATTAATTAATTGCATCATTTTTCATCTATTGACCTAATTAATTTAATTGGGTTAATTCATCTCTTTTCGCACTAACACTTCATCCTATTAAATTAAATACATCAAAATATTTAATTTAATCTCCTAAGTCATCTTATTTAATTAAATAACCCTATCTTATTTAATTAAATATCATTTCATCCCCTCTCCTATTTATTAAATCATCTAATTTAATAAATATCTCTTAAGTCTTCTCATTCCCTAATTGCATAAATTAAACTTTGTTTAATTAGCAATTAAACTAATTTCCTTTAATCAAGGGGAATATTCCCATGGACTATTCCTTACCCCTTTTTGCACAATTAAAACTTTGTTTTAATTTGCAAATTCACCTTTATCCTCATCTAATGGAATATTCCCTCTCCTCCAATCAACCCACTTAGCTTCTTTAAGAAGTTAACCCTCTTACCTTCTAAACAAGTTACCTTTGACTTGTGTGAGCAGGTCAAAAGTGTGTTTGTTTGAGGTAAGTGTGAGCCTTTGATTAACTTTCATCATGCATTCTCATCCATTGATGAGAATCCATGATCCATGCCTCTTCTCTCCTTCATCTTGAACTGTTGATTAAGCTTTTTTATCTCAACCACCCATTTCTCATTTGCTCTCTTATAAATAGATCACTATTTGGAGACAAATGGATTCATATTTTATTGCAAACTTATGCTATTAAATTTTCTCACACCCATACTCTCAATTTTCACACATTTAGCTTTTTTTAGTTCATTTTCAATTTCATATTAGCTTCAAGCTTTCATTAATGGTTTCCATGCATCCATCTTAGTTTGTAAATAAATTAGGGTTTTCATCTTTTAGCATCATTTTAGCTTAAATTAGTTTAGATTAGCTTAGCATTAGCTTAATTATATCATTTATAGTATAAAATCATGGTAACCTAGCTTGCATCATGTTCATTTTCATCATTATCTATGTTTTCATACAAAAAAACACCATGGTGTCATCGATTCTCTTCCATAGAATCGACTAAAACAAGCTCACTATCACGGGGTTGGGAAAGGGTTGTCGGTCCACATCAACATGACACCAATTACACAATGGGATAAGTTTCAATGGATTAGAGTAGATGTTTTCTTTAAAGCTTTCATAAATTCACCATGTTAGGTTTTTTGATGAAATGTTTACTTTCAATTTCGATTGATTGATCTTGTTGAGATTCGAGTACCTGTGGCTCCGTTATGCTTTGATTCTTCATGGATCAAGTTTGATTCGACCCATACCGGTATCTTTGACATTGACATTTTGGCACTAGAAGGAGGGCTAACCGATCATTTAATCATATTTTAGCTTGAAATCCATGTTCATGTTGTTTTGTAGGTTGTAGTGATGCTCAAACCACAAACTGTGACACTATTTCAATAGTGTCACCATATAGCGACGCCCAAGCAATTTGATATAGTGACACTTATTTAATTGGCTGACGCCAATTTAAATATAGTGACACATTTAAATTTGAAGTATTGTGGATTGAAAACAACACACTCACCTTCACTAGACCAACACTTTTAAATTTCAAATCGTGACACTCAATTACAACGACGCCCATCAAAACAATGATGCAATCATGCTCACTAGCCTCTCTGCAAAGCGACACTCAAAATCACCAGAGCGATGCCCAAATTTCAAATTGTGACGCATTCGTGTGCAATGACACTCAACCAGGGTAAGAAACTTCATGTTTGTTTTTCAACATGTGACTTTTTGTTTTTCAACATGTGACTTAATTTCTTTCAATTATCAGATTACCAACGGATGTCTAACTGTGTTTTCATTGTTAGACTAACAGGTTTTTGCAGGGTTTAAAGGAATGGAGCGAAATTGAAGACCTCTTCTATCTTAGTATTCTATAATTGTAACTAGTGTTCAATGTTTTGGGGGCAATTATAACCCGATTTCATGCTTTTTTACTTTCAGTTTTAGGCAACACATTAGTTTTCCATTGGGCTTAAAATGAACATTTAAGTTGGCTTAAAATTGAACCCTCAAATCACATCTTTCAATTGGGCTTAAAATTGAACAAGGCAAACTCATCTTTCATTTGGTGCATAAAATGAACTCATTATTGCTTTGAAGGATAAAATTGATAACTGTTTGCTTTATTTCATGATTCTTCAAAATTGTTAGTGAATGCATATGCAATTCTCTCTCACCATTTGGTGATCTTGAGAAATAGAAACATTCTCTAACACTTTGCAAAATCACCTCCACCTTTCATTTGGATTAAAATTGAACAACCATTCGAGTGTGAGAAAAATGCATTGCGTGTGTTCTCTCTTTGTTCATGTGAATGAAGATGATCAAACTATGGATGTACTTCCTCGCTATTTTTTACCTTTAGAGGGATTGCCTTGGTGGGAAAAATTACTCACCTTAAGGGAATGACCCAAGCAGTAATGAGCATAAGCTAGGCTCTTCTGAACCACTATACAAATCTGTGGTTGCAAGGAAAGTTTGCAATCAATTGAGTGATGCATCATAGCTCTCCCCCAGTATCTTTATGATGCATAAATCCCTTGTTCTAAGGGTTGGGAGACCTCTTGAGGGAGTTTATCATTGTGTCCTTTGAACCAGATGCACTTATTATGAACCCTTGTGTAGTAGCCAAAAATCCCCAATATTTGTTTATGTCTGGAGGTCAGACCTTCGAAGTTGTCCCACATATTTGTGGTTCTTAGTAGATATGAAAAGTTCCTCATGGGAGATTCATGAGGACTGAAGCTTGGATGACCCGTAGAAGTGAGTGTCGTGGAGGGGATCCAATGTGGTCAAGCTTTTAATCATCCACTTTGAATAAGTGCAGTTGGAGAAATCTAAGTGGGAATTCAACAAATATAGCCACTTCTATCCTAGGGTTGTAATGCTTGTGAGTCAGTTTTACACTTTGCTTGATTTCAAAACGATCCAAAAACAAACACTCACTATCATCCAAATTTCAAACACTTTATCATAAATATGGACTTCTTGAGTTAGCCTTGATATTACTGCTTGTCCTAAGGATTTATCCTTAGTGATTTCTAACTATCTTGACATTAATCTCAAACCCATATTTCCCCAAAGACAACTTAGGAAATTATGGCTTTGACCTCATAATTTTCATGAAGTGGACATTGTGAAAGTTATGGTGTTGTTGACATAAACATCTAGTTTGGAAACATAATCAAGATAAGTGTTTGTGGTAAAATCAATTCACTTAGGAAAAGATAAATTGATAAATGAACCCCACATGACTATTTGGAGACTGATTGTTTGCATTGAACAACTTGATCTTCCAAGTGCTATAATTCAACCAAACTTTGAACTCATAAACAGGGAACAAACTAATCTTATTAGTAGTTTGAGAAGCTTCACTTTTGAACACAAAGAGAAAAACACACACTGGAGAAATGCAACAACCATTTTTGACAAAGAAGAGGAACAATCTAATATTGAGGCTGGAAGGCCCGTATTACCACCTCCCGCGTGGAAATAAATATCTTCCTTTCTTCCGTACACTTAAACTATTTTCACATGATCTCATGAAAAATTAGGATCCCTAAACATTCAAGAAACATCTTAGAGCACTTCACAAAAATAGAAACAGATTGGTGTTAAACTTCTATAGACATGCTTCATGGTATAGTTCAGAGTTATATGCCTTCGTTTTGAGTCAACATCATGATATTTTTACATGACATCAAAATCCCATAAATGATCCATCAAACTGTCAAAATTCGTAGGGGAAAATCTCCAACATTCCATTTCAGACAAAGGAATCATAGAACAAAGTACAATCAAAAGTGGGCTTCAATCTTTTACCACAATCGTTACACTTTGTTGAGAAACTTTTATGCATGAGCTAGGAGAGCTAGAACCGGTTTGAACATTCCCATCCATCCTCTCATTTTCTAGGACTTGAACATTTTAGAGGTCTAGCATCATTTTCATTACCTTAATCTTAGCTCACTTTACCAAATGATCTCACACAAAGTAAAGATCCCCAAATGAAAGTCAACTAGTCATCACTTTAAAGGTAGACATTGGAGTGCAAAAGCTATCAAGTACTACATTGAGGCACTCTACGAAAACAAAATCAAGTTGTTGGTAAATTTTTATGAACACACCATAAGAAAATATCCTAACATGTACATGTTCTTCATGAACCAAAACCCTCAACTTTTTGAGGAGCAATAATCTTGTCTAAACTATTGGGTCTCTAGGATTTGAACATTTTATAGGTCTAGCATCATTCTCACCACCTTGGTCTTGTCAAAACAAAAGGTTCACTTTAAGACAACATTGGGTACAACACCTCACTCACCCCTTCATCCAATTTCATCTTCCATCTCATCTTCCTTTGCAAAAATTCAAATACAACAAACATTTTGTGACTTGAACATCAAAATCAAACTAGATCACTTGCTAACTTAGCTACTTTGTATGTGAAATGTATCCTTTTCCATGAATTTATCTAAGTTAGTTATCAATTTTGAACTAGCTTATCTTGAAGGTCACAAGTCTACCCTGAAGATTTCTAAGTTCATTAGCATGCTTTGTCCCAACATCAAAACATCACACTCAAGTCAAAAGTGTTGTCCTAAAACGATTGCAAAGGTCACTTCCCACATTACCCATATCTTCATCCCCCACTATCACAATTGATCCTAAAAGACTTAGAGTGTCCCTTTTACCTAGATTTGAGTCAACTAGAGAGTTCAAACATTACAAAACTCAACATGACTCTCCCACAGGTGACAAAAAAATTATGGTAAAAACAAGATCACAACACAAGAGAATCATGGAGAAAACCAAAGTTACATTTACCTCAAGTGATCCAAATCCTTTAAAATTTGATCCTAGAAGTCATGTTACCCCGTCACAACAACCATCATCTCCTTCATGACCATATGAGATTGAAGACGTCACAAAGAACCCATTTGAGCTTACTAGGGAAGAACTCTTGGAACATCAACATTTTGAAATTGTACCTTCTATTTCACCAATGTTTGTAGCATAGAGTTTAACATGGGATTTCACAACTCCATTGCAAGGGCTAAATCAAACTTACATACCTAGTCTTGCAACAAGCCTTGCTAAAGAATTTGGTCACACATCACTATTTGAAAGTAGTATACTTGTGGGTACCCTCGAAACTAATCCTCCACCTCCCACCACCGGTTGGACACCTACCTTTGGTGCTCCTATTCCTGAAAAATCCTAAACAAATACACAAACCACTTGAACTTTATTATTCTACCATCACTTCAACATTTCAGGGACACCCTTTTTCATCCACACCTATGAGTACCACAAGTATGCCTATCATCACACAAAGCAACACAAATGAAACATCTTCAAACAAAAAACAAGGGTATGTCAATACAATATCACATAATCAATCCTTAACACAAGTAGGGACATCTTCATCCAACCCTCCAGTGAGTTCAGCCATACCATCTACCATTTTCACATCATCCACTGTTAATCCACCTCAAAACAATCCCTTAGATACAAGTTCGTTCAGGAAGTACCTTGATCACCAATCCTTTGTTTACATCTTTAGCACAAGGTAATCCTCAAAACACAGGACAAGGGAATCTTTTCAATCAATGGACTCAAGGTCGTAGTGTGTTGTTTCCATTGCAGAATTTAACAACATCACTACCTTTTCCTATAGTTCCCTTTACTGTGCTAAATCAATCAAGACCTCAAACATACATTCCTCCACCTCAGTCTACCATCTTACAAGGAATGTTAAACCAAGGGAACCCTCCACCTCTCACCAACACTTCGATGCCTACTTCAAACATCAACTCATCACAGATGTCCCAAAAATTACCCAATCCAACATTGCAAGCACATGCCTTAGCCTTACAACAAGCACAACAATCTTATCAACAAGTTGTCCAACAACAACAAAAAGCAACATTAGCACAACAACAACATCAACAACAACAAGAAACTTTAGCCCAACAACAACAACAAGCACAATAAGCAGTCGTAGCAACACAACAAGTAGCTTTAGCCCAACAACAACAACAAGCAGCATTATCCCAATAGCAACAATAACAACAAGCTGCACAACAGCAACAACAACAAGCAAGCAACTTTATTATCACAACAACAACAGGCCCAACAACAAGCCCTAGTGGCACAACAACAATAACAAGCTCAACAACAAGCCTTACTAGCCCAACAATATGCCCAAAAATAGCAACAAGGCTCCTATTTTCCAAACACATCAAGAACATATTCATCACTTTCACAAAACCTTACACCATACACCCCATACAATTCATCTCTCATTCCACCATATGTTCCTCCACCCAATCCACAAGATGATGTAGCATCACAATTAAAAGCACTCTTACAGGAAATGCAAGACCTTTGCATGGGCAAGACAAAGAAACCTCACACATAGAATTTGTGTCCTTACCCATTTGATCGAAACATAGCAATGGATCCATTCCCTCTTGGTTATGAAATCCCAAAATTTGACAAATATAGAGGGAGAGGAAGTCATGTTGACCATATCAAAGAATTTAATGTCATGTGCATGGAAGTGGCTTACAACGATTCATATCTAATGTGTCTCTTCCCTCAAAGTTTAGTAGGCCATGATATGGATTAGTTCTCTCATTTTCCTCCTGGTATCAAAACTTTTCAAGAAATCATAGACAAATTCATTGATCACTTCTCCTTCAATCTAGACATGGATGTTAGTCTAGAAGAGTTATACACTCTTAAACAAAATCCAGGAGAAACCTTCACTAATTTCTTAAAAAGATGGAGACAAAGGGCTAGTAAAAGCAAGTGGCCTCTTCCTGACGAGCAACAAGTGGGAATCATTATCGCCAATCCCAATCCAAATCTATCATTCCACTTGAAAATGTAGTGCATCACATCATACAATGAGCTTGTTCCAAGAGCCCTTAACATTGAAAGAGCCCTAATCTCACAAGGAAATACACAGGCTTACAAAGACAACCATCCTTCAACTAGTTCAAATGAGAAACCTCGTGTATGGGCTAAGAATAAAATCGTAACAAATGATGGTGTAGTAGATGCTAAGGTCATACTGAGTGCTCCTAGACCCAATAACAATCAAGTTGCTAACTTCCAACCTACTATACAAAAAATGGTACCACCTTTGAACAATCGGATCAACAACACCAACACACAACAAAGATAATCCAGTAACAGGAACAATTATCCCAAATGCAGGTACACACAATTATCATAACCCATCAAGAAAATCATGAAGGAATTGGTAGAAGAAAATCTAATAACACTTCCTAACTTTGAACACTACCAAGACCCACAAGAGAAGCCATTCTGGTACAACAAATGTGATCTTTGTGATTTCCATAAAATCAAAGGACATAAAACAATAAATTCCATGAAACTCAAGAACATCATCCAAGATCTCATAGAGAGCGATACCATATCCATTGAAGTACCAATAGAGAATTAGGATCTCAAGATATACAAGACTCCTTTGCCATATCATAACAAAAAAAAATAAATAGTGGCAAAGCTAAGGATTACACCAATGTGCAGCACACCTATTCCAATGTAGTAGCCTCCTATGATAGTGTCATCACTGTTGTCACCATCAAAGGAGCTAATGATTAGTGTGGAGTCACCACATGACATGGAAAAATAACCGTTCAAGGAGTCCCATCTCAACCTAGGACATGGTCTAATTTTCCCACATCTAATCCTAGCGAGTACAATCTTCTAGATCAGCTAAAATAGCCCCAGCTCAGATATCAATCTTAGAAATCTTAAGGTTATCTCCTGCACAAAGAGAAATACTGGAAAAATCCTTGTCTGAGTCATCTATTCTTGAGAACATTGATACTGATCAGTTTCAAGCTATGGGAGGGCATATCACCAACCACTTCTCACCTTCTCCGAGCAAGACCTACCATCACAACCATCTCATAAATGTGCTTTACACCTTGAGGTTGTCAGTCATAAAAACAAGGTCAAAAGAGTCTTGGTAGATGGAGGTGTTGGTCTAAACATTTGTACCTTGTAGTTGATCAAGAATCTAGGATACTTAGAAGATACTATTGAGAAGACAAAGAGTACTACCATCAGGGCATATGATGATCAAGAACAAGTATCACAAGGGATCATTGCACTCCCAATCCAAGTGGGGCCTCTTATTGCAGAAACTACATGCCAAGTACTTGATCTTGATATTCCCTATAACATATTACTTGGTCAACCTTGGATCCATGCTCTAAAATATGTAGCCTCAATCTATCACCAATGTGTGAAGTTTCCCTTCGAAGGCAGAGAAATCACTATCCATGGAGATCCTGAGCCTTTTTACTACTGCAAAAGTCTTGAGGCGAAGTTCTATAAGATCCCACAAATACCCAAAAATGATGAAGGACCTACATCGTCAAGCTCATTTATTGACCAGTCATCCCTAGCTTCTACCTTAGCATCAAAAACACCCATTGTGCAAAGTATACCCGACGTCAAAGAAATGATCCAAGATGATGGTTGTGGAAACTACAAACTATTGAAAGATACCTTTATCTTAGGAAAATTTTCCATTTCTCCTCAATCTCATGGGAAACCTATATCTAGCATCAAAGAACCATAAACAATCAAAATGGCAGCTACTAGCTTCACCAAGTGGGGGGATCTGAATCAAGAAGATGCCAACAAAGAAGATGTCTCTAAAATCCTCTATCAAGATGAACGACCAGTTCCTATTCTTCCAATGGAAGATGACAACAAAGGCCTACAACTAATGTAGAGCATGGGGTATAACAAAAATGAAAATCTAGGGAAAAATGACAATGGTTTACTAGAGCCCATCGTTCCTGAGAAATGAATAAATAATCTTGGCTTAGGTTGTACTACTAGCAAGGTCACACTTATTGGAAAAAGTATCTCCGCTAAACGAGCTGAGGCTTCCTCTTGGTCACCCACATCACATGATACAACCTTAGACAAATTCCCCCTTGATTTTGTTGAACTATTTGAGAAAAACACCCTATTTATGATATCCATAACATTCTTTGTTCCAAACAACCAACCAATCAAAATATGCCTAGTATACCCACAACTCATTGACATGGACCAACAAGGACCACCGGTTCTAGATCTATTTGAAAATGATGAAGTGATCTCATAATTCATGGGACTCCAAGACAACTTATCATGGGTAGATCACAAAGTAGGCTTTGACATAGAGCTTGATATAAGGGCATACTATGGGGAGACGATTGAATCCCTTAGTCACAAAATAAATGAAATGCAATTAACTTGCAGATCCTTGAGTGAAAACCACCTGGTGGCACTCTTTGATCCTAAATAGTAAAAGAAAAGGACACATCCGATGGTGAAAACCTCTTTGAGGCACCCAAGGATGAGGGATTCAATATTCCCCTTAGTGCAATGCATCTAGAGAAGTCAACAATGCTTACAGAAAAGGCCACTCCAATCAATGTGGGAACAAAGGAAGAACCTAAGATCACTTTTTATGTTGAATTGTTGTTAGATGAAGAGTAGAAGAACCTTGCAACATTCCTCAAAGAGAGAAGAGTTAACTTTACATGGTCATACACATATATGCTAGGCCTTGATCCAGAAGTGGTTACACATCACTTAGTAGTCTATCCTGAAGCCAAACCAGTCAAGCAAAAATTGAGAAAGATGCACCCTCAAATAACACTATTGGTTAAACTAGAATTGTAAAAGCTTCTTGACATTGGATTCATCTGACCAATAGATTATCCTGAGTGGGTTTCAAACCTGGTACCAATCAATAACATGAGTTTACAAGTGAATTCAACAACATGAGTTTTCAAGTGAATTCAACATGGATCTGGAGCCGACATTATTTTCATCACCCCCAAGGTGGTTGCATCCAAAGATCATACAGGCTATCATTCCCATGTACCAATAACATTGTTGAGTATGAAGCCTTGATCATAGGTCTCATGATAGCAGTTCAGTGGTAGATACAAGAAATAAAATTCTATGGAGACTCACAACTGGTTATGAACCAAGTCAATGACGACTATCAAACCAAAGATGAAAAACTCACTCCTTACAAGAAGATGGTGGAGAATCTCAAAGATCTCTTTATAGACATAACTTTTGAGTAGATTCCTTGCATGAACAACAGAGCAACAGATGCCATGGCAACAATTGGATCACTACTAGACATGTTGGACAACATCCTTCAATGTGAATTCTTGGTAGAACAACTTCTTGTACCAACTTTCAAAATCCTTGAATCTGAATTCGTGTGTGTCATTATTGGTCCTGGATCCCCTTGGTAGCATAACATTTTTATTGAATAGAGGAACCCTTCCATTTGACATCACCCCAAACCTTAAAAAGACCTTTGTCAAAAAGGCATATCGATTCATGATCCTAGGTGATACCCTTTACCATCGAAGCATTGAAGGGACATTACTATGATGTCTTAACCAAGAGGAAGCCTTAACTGCCTTAATATAATTACATGATGGCATATGTGGGTCCCATTCTAGTAGTATGACATTAGCTAAGAAATTGTTGAGGACAAGGTACTATTGGCCAACCATGGAAAAAGAAGCTCATCAGTATGTGTGGAAATGCATCCAGTGTCAATAACATGGGGATTTAATTCATGCTCCAGCTTAAGAATTGCAACCAATGATCACACCATGGCCTTTTTCACAATGGGGAGGGTCATAAGTTCATCATAACCACCACCAAGTACTTTACTAAGTGGGTTGAAGCCATTCCTATGACCTACATAATAGGGAAGCAAATAGCCAAGTTTATCTTGAATTACCTAATTTTTTGTTATGGTGTACCACAAACCCTTATCTCAAATAACATAACACCATTCAAGAATTAGGATGTGAAAGAGTTGTGCCAAAAATTCAATATCCAACATCAATTCTCTACCCCGTACTATCCCCAAGGCAATGGCCAAGTAGAAGCAACGAATAAAACTATCCTAAAACTCTTGAAGAAAATAGCCAATGAAGCTGGGCATGACTAGCATTTGTAGCTAAATCCTACACTTTGGGCTTATTGAACTAGTATCCGCACACCTATGGGTGCAACCCCTTTCTCCCCAGTCTATGGATCAGAAGCCATCTTTCCTATTGAGGTTGAGCTCCCATCATTGTGAGTGTCATTACAAACCTGGTAACTAAGGAAGAATACAAAGTGTCTCGACTAAATGAGTTGGAATTCCCAGATGAATGTCATCTTGACACCCTAAATCATTTGCAAGTGTACCAAAATCAACTAAAACGAAGATATAATAAGAGAATAAAATTTCGGTCGTTCTAGGTAGGAAATCTTGTCTTAAATCAAAATAAGAAGAATCTTCCAGATCAAGATAACAAGGGAAAGTTTGAGCCTAACTGGTTGGGTCCTTTTGTCATCACAACAAGCTACGGATCGAGAGAATACCAACTGTCAACCCCTAAAGGTGAACTCTTGTAGGAGCCAGTCAACAACTTGCATGTCAAAAAAATTTATGCCTAGTCTCCAAGGGAATAAATCAAAAACTACGAAAAAATCAAAAAATGATCAAAATAAAAAAAAATGAGAAAAAGGATTGAAAAAAAGTAAAGAAAAAATCGTCCTCTAGTCAAAACCACTTCAGTGGCACTTTGGCCAAGTACCTTGGTGAAAACCTGGCAAACAAGTGCCTTGCATAAATAAAAAATCTCCATCTATTCTTTGGATCTTTTGGCCTGTCATTCTTTGCATCACCATTCATCCCCCATCTGCATCCTTATCATGGCTTGCCATTGTAAGGTATCATGAACTCTTTAGCACTACTTGGCATATTCCCAAGGTTAGTTTGCCCTGCCTTTCTCGAAGTAGGCTAACATATTACACTGGGGGGATTTCGTTATGTGTCACAATTAGGTTCTTGTATATCTTGAGGTCATGGGACACCTTATCCAGAAAACACCAAAAAAAATCATAAAATATTGTCCAAAAAATCCAAAAACATTTACAAAATCCTATACAATGAAAATCCAAAAACATTCAGAAAATTGTAAAGGAAAAATCCAAAACATCTAGAAAACATCAAAATCCCTGAAAAGGTCGAACATCGAAAAATTCAAAAACAATGTCTCTTTGTCAAACTACATCGTCTTTGAGCTTTAACGTACGCAAGGCCATGATTGATGTGCCCTCAAGACACCCTAGGTCAATTCTTTAGCGATCCGTTGTAATTAGATGTTGTATCTCATCTATTCATAGTTTGGCTCTATAAATCAGTCGAGTCAGTCGAACTACATGGTCTCTGCGTTTATAATGTAGGCAAGGCTAATCTTTTATCAACCCCTGAGGCCCCTAGGATAGGTCTTTAGGTTAGGTTCTTGGTCAAAACTCGTAAACTCAAAAAATCCTAAAACATCCACATATTCAAAAAATTCAAAAAAACATCCATATAAACTCTCAAAAATCCCAAAACATCTAGATATTCTCAAAAATCCCAAAAGCATCCAAATATTCTCAAAAAACACAAAAACATTTGAAAATGGAAAGAAAAAAAACAATAGAAAATTTAAAAATACCTAAAAAGCCTTAGAACATTCTGAAAACCCTAAATAGCCTCAGAAAATCCAAAAATCCTAAACATTCATATAAGCTTTCAAAATACTGAAAACAACCTCAAAACATCTTAAAAAAAAAAACCAAAAACATTGAAATATTCTACAAAATCCAAAACCACCCCATCCCATCTAGTTTTCACTCGTAATAAACTTTCACCCATAATCAAGTGATCGTCACCTTCAAGCTTTGGTGAAACAAGTGGAAAGCAAACATAGCAAGTTGTAAAGTATGAAACTTAAAAAGTCAAAATCATAGGTCAATGTGTCAGTGAAGTTTATAGTAATATCTTATTTTAGCATCATCATCCCAACAACAAACAACCATTTGATCAACATGTCCTAGGATGTATCCTTCCCGTGATGGACATCAGTATCAGTTATCACTTCAGCTAAACTTAAACTAGGTAGGAGCTATAGATACCACTGACTGTTTATATTTGATCTTTTCTTATGATTTATCTCAAATGACCCATTCCAAGGACCTCTCGATGATGTCTATCTAAAAATAATTTAAAGAGAAAGGAATGGGGCATCGATCATTATCTTTCATTTGTTGTGCTTGTGGGTACTCTTGTAAAATAATCTTGGCGCATACTTGCTTAGTTGTGTGTAGGAAGGTCGTTTGGAGTATGTTGTTGGCTATTGTGTATGCTTTGGTCCAATATGTTCTAAACTTCTAACTTGCATTCCAACGACGTTTCCATATGTCAAGGTGTGAACAAGAACTATCCTATCTACTTGTCGAGTCAAAGTCCATCACACTAGATACAACGTCATCCTGGTTATCAATACCTCGATGCATCATATCTATGTGTTATATCAAACAATAAGGAACGACAAAAAATACCAATCCCAAAGCACGACCACCCATCCTGCATTTCATCTTACATCATTTTGCATTGTCTCGTCACCATCTCTAATAAAGTCTTGATGGATCATGGACTTGTTGGATCTTTTAAAGCAGACATCACAATCAAAGGTTATTCATTCTTCATTCTTCTATCTTCTCTCTATGCTAATCTGGTATCATGACACTGAAAAACATCATCATTAATGCATCCACCTTGCATCCACAAACCATCAACATACATGCATCTCATAATCATAGCGTCCATACATCATATCATACATTCTGCATAATCATTTGAGTTGTGATGAATAATATAATTTTGTTATTCTAAGCATCTTAAATTGTTGCATATCATAATCATAGCATCCATACATCATATCATACTGTTGATGGCAATTTTGGCACCACAACAATGCTAAACAGAGTATTGCTACTCTATTTCTCCTGAAAGAGAAAGACAACACATGGATGCCTTAGCTCCCAAGGTCTTGGTAGTTGGGTCTCAACTATGCTGATGTTACTCAGTGGCCAATGCGACAGTAATATTCAAGGGGCCTGCTGGTGTTGGGCTTCTGGATTGTTCTAAGATCAAGCATGAAATAAAACCTATTCTAACTAGGGGTTTTAAAGAAGTACAAAAAGATGGATCAGGGTTTTGGAACAGAAAAGAACAATAGTTCATCCAATTTAACCAGACTTATTGTCTTTCAAGGAATTTATAAACTAAAACTGAAGAACAAATTAACTTGTGATTAACACACAGTATCATTCATTCGCAGTGCTGATTTTTAACAACTAATTATAAACTACCATTTAAGCAAAACACAAAATGAGATTTCATTCCTTGAAAGCTTTCAAAATCAGATGATTAATTTTAGATAAATACCGTTCTAGAACAAAATATGAAGTAGATTCGAATCTGGTTGCTTCTACTATGGGTTAGACAGATAAGCAACATTTACAGATCTGGCACAATCACCAGTGTACAGAAAATCAGTGTCTTTAGACTGCTTCCATCTACACTAGAAGAACTTTGAAAATACAGTACAATCTGTACTGAAATCTAACTGCTAACTAAGAAGATAGGAGAAGCTCTCATTACTGAGAATCAAGATGCAACTCGATCTCCTTCTGCTAGCTGACTAACTCCTAACAGTTCTAGCTCTGAACAGTTCTCTAAACCTAGAAGTTCTAATCTAGAAGTGCTAACACTAAAAATTCTAGAACCCTTTTACAAAGAGGCAAGAATTCCATATATACATCTCCCCGAGAAGAATGTCGGCGCCCATTTTTAGGGTTTACAAAATATCCCATTCTATCAGGAAGTCGACGCCTAGATCTTTTACAAAAGTGGATTTTGCAATAAATCCTAATTCTGGCTGTCTTATGTTGGTGAAGATTGTCTCCTGAGGTGCTTTGTAGATCTTTTGCAGCTACCGCACTTATTTCTGGCCTCCGTTTCCATTTTTGACCTCCAACGGAGCTGCCTCGAGTGCCTCAAAATATCGCCATTAATCCTGAGCTTCCTCTGTCAGCAGACCTCACAGCTGTCCATTTGACTCATGGCTTCATCTTCTCCCTTGTTTGGCGCTCTTCCCGCTCTAGATCCGCTCTTCTGCAAGTTTGTCGGTGTAGCACAGGCCACTCGGTGTGAGGTTCTGGTGAGCCACGGAGATCATACCGATCTCACAAGGATCCTCGGCAAGACAGCTTCCTCTCGGCCATACGAGATGGAAAAATCATGTCCTCTCGGCGAGCTCTCATTTCCTTCAGTAGCCCCCTCTTTCAGTTGACAGGACATCCGCCTTCGGCAAGATCCTTAAGAAATATCCTCATGCCTATGACTTGATCCTGCAAAACAAGGTCTCCATTAGTTCCCAAAGGCAAGTAAGATATATCACTATTTATCACGCCTCCAATTTTATCAAAAAGAAATATAAAACTGGCGGACGCGGGGTCAAAACCGAATGGGAACACACTATTTAAAACTGGAGGAACGGGGACCAAAACTAAAATGGGACGAGAGGGTAAAACTGGACGAATCTTGGCGGAACCGGGATCGGGACAAAATACGACCCACAAATGACATCCCTCACCTTGAAACTGGCGGGGGTGGAGCCAAAAGAAAACCGGACTCGGGACCGGAGTCGGGGTGGGAATGAGCCAGGGAATATAATCAACATTCCCAAGTTCATACCCAGTCCTGGATCCGTGTCCGCGAGAAACCCCAAAATGCAAAGGATGGGAACAAAGCACCGGCGGAGGTGGGGCAGAGCGACGAACAAGGCAGAACCGGGGTTGGAACCAAAATTTGAACTAGAAACTTCTCCAAGTTTCGGGTTCAGATTTCATTCTGAACCCGCCTCTGGTGCCATCCAAAAGAGGAGGAAGAAAGGAATAGCAAGAGAATGAGGAAAGGGGGAGGACAACCCCACAATAAAGTAAAAAGAAACAAAACGAAAAGAACAGGACAAGCGGAACAACGCAAACAGACGCACAAGGGAGAAAAGACCAAAGCGGCGGGACCGGGGCCGGGGAAGGAACAAAAATAGAGATTGGAAGTTCCAAGTTCAGACTCTGTTCCGATTCCGGGCCCACCAAAACACAAGAAACAAAAATGCCTAAAGCCAAAAAGAAAACACCAAAGGCAAAGGACATTTACTGACAAAGACCAACGAAAGAAAAAAGAAAAGGAGGGGTCGGACCCGGGACGGGACCAAAATGAGGAACTTGAGAAAGTTTAACATTCTGAACTTGGTCCCGGACCCGACTCCAACAAAGAACAAAAGAAACGAAGACCAAGGTCTATCGGAACGGGAACCAAGGAGGGAACAAGACCCGAACTTAGAAGAAATTTCCAAGTCAGGGATTGGTCCCTGTTCCGCCTCCAACAGAACTTAGAAAGAAAAATGCCTAAGGCAGAAAACCAAAGGCCAAAGGGAGGAAAACAAAGGGGCACCTATTTTATTCCAGAATAAAATGGGGTGGTTATGCAAGGCATAACAAATGGCGACTCGGCTGGGAAAATCAAGAATCTGAAGATTCAGCTACCTAGAACTCTTGGTTCATGAATATCACAACTCCAGTTGGGTCGGCTATAGCAAGGTTGAGCTAGGATCTCAAATATAAGTCAATCAACGACTACCCCTAAATCTATGTGTGTGCTTGATTGTGCATCACTCTTTTATAAAATTTTCCTCATCTTTCGGACAACAATGTGCAGGATTTGAGCTACATGAGTTGATTTCCTTTGTGCAATGATATCCTGGGCATTGCTCCGCTGCCAATTAGGTGTCCATAGCTCCGATGAAGATACCTCTATTTTTCTCACAACATTGCTCTACTGCCAGACAGGCGTCCATAGCCCCGATAGAGATACTGGAATCACCCATTCATATTGGATCCTCTTTTTCTTTTGATAATTCTTTTCTCTTCGTTTGGAGTTTCAGATATTTCACTTGATTCTTTCTCAATATGTCAGATGTTCAACATCTAATCTAGGTTGCAAACTACCATGGACCTCATAACAGCACTTGGGAGATCGGATTTTTCACTCAAATCTTACAACACCATAGTCCTAGGACAAATGTACCATTATAAGAGGAGATGATCTTAATTATTTGTGACAGATTCAAGGGAGCTGATGAAGGTTACTTACTTGGCACCTTGTTTCAAAACTTTCCACAACTTTTATTGACAACAAGCATGAAACAACGAATTGAGGACAAAATATCCAATCAGGAAACTTGAAAATATCTAAACCACTTCTCTCCTAATGACCAAAGCATGCTTTAGATAACCTCCCATCACTTCAAAATGGAAAGAAACAGATAAACCCCGAAGAACAAAACAAACAATAAGCAACGAGCAAAGAAAACACAAAAGATAGGAGAAGAGAACAAAGAAAAAGCGAACTATTTACATAAAGAACAACGAAATATAAACAGAGACTATTTACAAGAAGGAATTATTTATACAAATGCACTACTTAACAGAATTCCAACCTCATGATTCAAAATAGTGTTTGAGAAACTGTCCATTGACAGGCAAGGGGACAGGCTCTCCAGTTAAACTACTCAATCGGAAAGCATTTTCTCCTAAAATCTCAGCAATCTGATAAGGACCTAGCCAAAGTTTGTCAAATTTTTGGTGACTTCCCTTCTTCTCATTGGCTTTGTCCCATAGTAGCACTAGGTCTGATATCCTAAAGGCCTTGATTTTGGCTCTTTTTTCAAACCAACATTTGACAACAGCCTGGTGCCTAAAGAATTGTTGCAAGGCCACATCCCGCTGCTCTTCTAATTTCAACAAAGCGACTAGTCTTACTTCTATCCTATTATCACTAGAGTAGAATTTCAGCATGAACTCCAAGATAGGTATTTGCAGATGGATAGGAAAGACAGGCTCTTGGCCATATACCAGCTTGAATGGTGAGGTGTTTAAGGCAGCCTTAATTCTAGTCCTATCTGCCCACAATGTGAATCTCAGTTGGGTATGCCAGTCTCTAGGGTTATGTTCTAATAGTTTCTTAACCACCCCTAAGAGATTCTTATTGGTAGACTCTGCAACTTCATTGCCTTATGGGTAATAATTCAAAGAATATTTCAAGACAATCTTGTGATCATATGCCCAGGAAATAAATTCAGCAGAAGAAAAAGCAGAGCCATTGTCACATACCAGAGCGAAGGGTACTCCAAACCTTGTAGTGATGCATTCGGTGAGGAACTTGATCACTACCTCCGTTGTGTTGTTTTTGCAAGGTATAGCCTTTGTCCATCTTGTGCAGTAGTCAGTAGCAGTCAAGATAAATGCATGCCCTACGGTAGAGTTTGGGTTGATAACACCAATGAAATCCAATGCCCATTGGGCAAATGGGCTTACCTCGTAGACTGGCTGCAATGGCATGGCTGCATGGCGTTCCCTTGGTGCAACAACCTGGCACGTGTGACATGTTCTCACATGCTAATGGGCATCTTTGAATACACAAGGCTAGTAATAACCAAATCGGAGGACCTGGTGTGCCAAAGAATCTGCAAACCCATGACCTGTGCCATGTTTCCCATGAAACTCAGAAGTCACCTGCTTGGCCTCTTGATGATCAAGGCATCTTAAGTACATTCCTTCAAAATTCTTTCTGTAGAGGAGCCCTCCTTTAAACATATAGTGTGAGCTTTTCAGTCTCAGTGCTCTCCTCTGAGTGGCGTTCATTCCCTTCGGACACCAGTTATTAAGCATGAAAGAAATGAGATCAGCATACCATGGGTTGTTCGAAAAGGACTGAGTAGTATATTGTTGACAAATAACGTTGTTACCAACCTCAGCCATAGATTTAGATAGACCCATACCTTAGACAAGTTTCATAGAGTGTATCTCTAAATCGAACTCTTGCAAGATGGCCATCCATTTCCCTCTTCTTTCTCCCAGTTCGCTTTGCATAAGTAGAGATTTGATAGCAGCGTTAGGAACTATAGCAATAATCTGACTTTGGAGGATGTAATGCCTGAATTTTTTTACAGCTTGGACCAGCGCAAAAGCTTTCTTCTCAAGAGGTGGGTATCTGATTTCTACATTTTTGAAGGGAGAACTCATGAAAGCAATCGACCTCTCCTCTGACCCTTCTCCTCGTTGAGTTAATACAGCTGCACACGAGTGTTCAGAGGAAAAAGAATAAATATAAAACGACCTCAAATAGTCAGGGCTAGTAAGGACTGGAGCTTCTGAAATGGATCTCTTGACTTGAGAAAATGCAGCCTTTGCCTCATCACTCCACTCTATTTTGGCATCCTTTCTCATCATCTCATTCAAGGGCTTCATGATTTCTGCAAAGCCTATGATAGACTTCCTCACAAAGTTGATCTTTCCAAAGAAGGATCTCATCTCCTTCTTGCTTCCTAGCATGGCTATCTTGAGGATGGACTCAACTCGATCTGGGTCGATGGATATTCCTCTTTCTAAAATTATGTGTCCCAAGAGCTTCCCTTCGAAAACTCCGAACACACACTTTTTGGGATTTAAAGAGACTTCATATTGGATGCATCTTT
This sequence comes from Sequoia sempervirens, assembly GCA_007258455.2. NCBI lineage: Eukaryota > Viridiplantae > Streptophyta > Pinopsida > Cupressales > Cupressaceae > Sequoia > Sequoia sempervirens. The sequence continues at coordinate 441,753,098 of VDFB02000017.1, read as the reverse complement.
GAAGAACTTGGGCTAAATCTATAGCATGATTCAGTCAGTCCTTGGAGAACACTGTTAGGTCGTCTATGTAAACAATAATGCATTTTCCAATTAGATCCTTGAAAGCTATGTCCATGGCACACTGGAAAGTTGCTCCAACATTTATTAGGCCGAATGGCATCCTTCTATATGCGAATGTCCCCCACTTGGTGGTGAAAGCCGTCTTCATCCTGTCTTGAAAGTCGACCATGACTTGATTATATCCAAAGTAACCATCCAAGAATGACATCATTTGAGATCCGTTGACAGTCTGCAATACTTCATCCAAAGAAGGGAGTGGGTAGTTATCCTTTTCTGAAACTCTATTAAGATTTTTGAAGTCCACGCATAGTTTGATCTCCTCGTTTTTCTTACGAACCGGGAATAGGTTAGCCACCCAAGTTGAATGGTGCACAAGGAAGATTATCCTCGCAGACAACAATTTCTGAACTTCTTTATAGATCAATGGTTCAATCAGAGCATTGACAGGGCGTTGCTTCTGTCTGAAGGGTTTAGCTTTGGGCTTCAAAGGGATAGTGTGGGTCATAACCGAAGCATCAAATGTCTGTAGGTCTTCATATCCCCAAGCTATCACAATAATATCCTTTTTTAGTGCCATCAATATGTCTTCCCTGATTGCTTCAGGGCAGGCCTTCCCTATGTAGACATTCCTTTCAGGACCCGAGTCAGCTAGGTTAACTGTCTCATATTCGCCTCCCTTTTCTTCAGCCGATGCCTTCTCTCGAGCCCTCGGATCTGAGTCAAAGATTCTCTCTAGAGCAACTATTCCCTTGGGGAATGTTATTACTTTTCAAATTAAGGACCCCTTCTATATCACATTCTTCAAGGTTCCAATCCCCTTGATCTCTGTTAGACTCATCAATAATTTTCCCTTCAAAGACATCTGAGCTTGCCAAGAATGCCAGAATGCGCCGATCATCATCAAAAAATTGGAAATTCTTAATATTGTCAAGAATAGCTAGGGTGGACATCAGTGCCATTGAGAATCTTTTGAATTTGGAGCTTTGCATAGGTTCCAAGGTGCTTGCAGCAACAGCCAATGAATCAGCTACCTAATTTTCTTCTCTTGGGATGAGACTAATTCCAAAGGCATCAAATTCTTCGATCAGGTTCCATACCCTATTTCTATATGCAGCCAGCCTTCTGTTGTGACATGTATACTGGCTACGAACTTGCTTGACTACTATTTCTGAATCTCCCTTAACTACCAACGTAGTGACCCTCTTCTTGTGTGCAAACATTAATCCTCAAGCTAGGGCTTCATATTCAGCTATGTTATTAGTGCATCCGAATTGCAGCCTGTAAGAAGCAAAGAAAACTTTCCCTTTCGGGCTGGTTAACACAATTCCAACACCACAACTGGTCTTGGACTTGGATCCATCAAAGGTAAGGGTCCACAACTGATCATAAGCAGGAATTAAATTTTTTGAAGTTTTCATGGGTATTTGAATAGGATTAGCCAAAGGTGGAAGCTTCTAATCCTTGGAACCAGTCACAGGGGAAGTATTCTCTAAAGATTCTCTAGGTATACTTTGCAATTCTGGCTCGGCTGCAGTATGTAACCTATGGTTATTTTCCTGGTCGTCATTTGTCCCTTTGGTTAGTTCCTTGGGTTTTGTTTCATTTGTAAGCACAGGGGTGTCGAGCAGATCTTGGGGTTGCTCCTCATCAACAATGTATTGATTTGGACATGTGTCTAGAGTAGGTTTGATTGAGGCAGGGATTTCTTCTGAAAGTATTGTATCCCTGGTTAACATAGTTGCTTCCTTGGCCTTAAATGAGAAGCAGTTTGCAATGGCCTTAGGGAAACTTGAGCTAGCTTCCTCAGCTCTGGCAACATGTTTTAAAATTTCAATGCAGGGTCGGCAAGTCAATTTAGAATGGTTTTGATAATGTACCCTACACTAGTTGGGGAGCAAGAGACTTTGTAGATCTATATCTTCTCCCAAGACTAGCTGATCTTGCTGTAGTTTTTTGACCAATGCTTGTTGGTTTTCATTAATTATAGGATCAGGGAACCTAGGTATTGGCAGCTCTTTAGGATCAAGAATGGAGAAGGTTAAAATTTCATCTCTTTTATACACACCTATTTCAATTTCGAAATAGGCTACCTCATTGTGGCAATCATATTCAGTAATGATATGCCTGAGGCGAGGCTCACTCTCAATCCTGATCTGATTAGGAATCACTTTCCATGATAGCCACATATGCAAAAATTCAAGGGAAAGATAACCCCCTAAATTCTTCATCAAATCTTGGCTTAGCAGCATACCATAGGTCTCGGGAATATCAACCACTTGGATGTCTATGTTAGTTAGGATCCTAGGATCAGAGCCAACTTGGACATGTATGTTCCTTAATTCCCCTACCACATTTACCTCTATTTTGTCAAGTTGAATGACCTTCTTATTTGTCTGAATGGGGTCCAATCCTAACTTCTTGCATATGGAAAATGGCATGACATTTCCCGAAGCCCCTGAATCCAACAGACAGTTGTGAAGGTTCTTGCCTGAAATTCTCAAACTCAAAAGGAAAGGTGGAGTACCTACCTTGTTTTTGTATAAGGCTGCATTCACGTCCCCAATAGGTGTCACCTTACTCTTTCCTTTCAACTTATCGGATTGTTCTAGAGCCTTCAGTACTATCTCCCTTTGAGCAGGGCACCACTTCAGAATGTCAAAATATGACAAAGAAGTTTTTTGTTTCTGCATCTCAAAAACAATGTCAAATTCTACATTATAACTTGAATTACTTTTGAAAACAGCAGAGGAATTACCCTTGTTATGAAAATTAGGCAGGCCTTGTGGTGGAGGAGGATTATTATCAGCGCCTTGATTTGGGGGCACCATGTGGTTAGGAGGTGTTGATGTAGTGAATGGCCCCTTGCTTTGATTTCTCAGGAAGTGTCCTCCCTTCGTCTAAAAAGCTTGGGCATCATATGAATCCTCCTCTGGTTCATTCTCTTCTTGTCTTGGGAATGAGGGTTCCTCTTCAAAAATGTCATAAGTCATTGCAGTATCCACTGAGTCACCTTCTTTGTGTGAATTCCCCTGGAATGTGTGAGCATCTTCGTGTGCCATCTTAACAACTTTCTCCATCTGAGGGCAGTTTACCTCAGAGTGGGTTGCCGTATCATGCAACCTACACCAATTGGTCATGAAATTCAAATCGGCCACATTTGCAGTATGTGCTCTCTCCTCATTTGCTTGATAATTGTTTGGCCTTTGATTATACCCCCTATTTTGACTCTGATAGCCCTGATTAGAGGAGTTCTGGCCTTGATAACCTCTTTGGTTGTAACTGTTGTTGCTCTGATAAGTACTCTGATTATTGTTGTTCTGATTAGGGTAGTTCCCTTGGCTTTGAGAGGGGTTCAAACGGAGCTGATCCATATCATTGGTAACTTGAGATAGCGTTTTCTTCAGGGTTTCTACCTCATTTGCAAGTTGGAATGTTTTCTCACTTTCCACACTCTTAGCAACAGGTGGCTGACCACCTTGATTTGGTGTTCCAATTTGGTTAGGATGATCATGGGAACTTTGAGGAACCCGTGGTTGTTGAAAGAGATCAGGAGTTCCAGTAGCAAAGAATGTGATAGGAGGTTGAGTCTGCAATTCAGACCTAGGCCCATAGTGGGAAGGAGACACTCCTAGAACGGTATTGAATAAAGGGGGTGTACTAGATGTCTGATACCCCATTAAAGGCAAACCTCCCCCCAAACCTAGTTGAGAGTTGGTCTATTGCTGCAACTTAATGGCTAAATGATAAACCTTGGATAGGGTATCAATATCCACTGGCAGATAAGTTCTTTGTAAGAACAATCCCAGCAAGGGGTCTATAACCCTAAAGTATGCCTGAATGGCACTGTCCTCGGTAACTAGATAGGGATCCTACAGCCTCCTATACATTCTTTGGAACCTAGTACTGAACAAGGGTAGGGATTCACATGACTCCTTCCTAATAGTGGCGAATTGGTGATACAGAAGGGCTGGGTCCACATAGACTCTAAACTGATTGATGAAAGCATTTTCCAAATCTGTCCAGGACAAAATAGAGCCTTGAGGAAGATTAAGATACCAGTTATATGTCATGTCTCCCAAAGAATAAGGGAACAACCTACAAACTACATCATGATGAGCTATCTGATCTCAGGTACATGCATCCTTGAAAGCATGTATGTGTTCTTCAACACTCCTTGATTCACCATGAAAATACTTAGGGTAGAATTTCTCAGGGTTCTTAGGCAGGTCGTGAAAACCTCTAGGAATAGTACCCAATGGAGAGGAATTATTCTGGAAGAATTCCATTGGTGGCAGTGGTGGTGGTTGAGCTAGTTGTTTTATGGGTTGAACCAGCTATGATGACAATTGAGATGGATGTTGTGGTGGATTGATAGGTATCCACTGGGGTATTGGTGAAAAGCCTGTGGAGTGAGCGGAGCTGATAAAGGTGGTATGATGGTTGCCCCAGTTTTGTGATACTTATATCTTGTTGGGGTCTTGAGTTCTATGAAGGATGATGGATTCCCAGTTGACCGAACAACTCTGTGGGGCCTTTCTAGGGAAGATGACCCAGCTTTATCCAGTTTTCCCTTTTGGCCCTCCTTCTAGTGCCAGTTCCTGTTGATGGCAATTTTGGCACCACAACAATGCTAAACAGAGTATTGCTACTCTGTTTCTCCTGAAAGAGAAAGACAGCACATGGATGCCTTAGCTCCCAAGGTCTTGGTAGTTAGGTCTCAACTGTGCTGATGTTACTCAATGGCCAATGCGATAGTAATATTCAAGGGGCCTGCTGGTCTTGGGCTTCTGGATTGTTCTAAGATCAAGCATGAAATAAAACCTATTCTAACCAGGGGTTTTAAAGAAATACAAAAAGATGGATCAGGGTTTTGGAACAGAAAAGAACAATAGTTCATCCAATTTAACTAGACTTATTTCCTTTCAAGGAATTTGTAAACTAAAACTGAAGAAAAAATTAACTTGTGATTAACACACAGTATCATTCATTCACAGTGCTGATTTTTAACAACTGATTATAAAATACCATTTAAGCAAAACACAAAATGAGATTTCATTCCTTGAAAGCTTTCAAGATCAGATGATTAATTTTAGATAAATACCGTTCTGGAACACAATATGAAGTAGATTCAAATCTGGTTGCTTCTACTGTGGGTTAGCCAGATAAGCAACATTTACAGATCTGGCACAATCACCAGTGTACAGAAAACCTGTGTCTTCAGACTACTTCCATCTACACTAGAAGAACTTTGAAAATATAGTACAATCTATACTGAAATCTAACTACTAACTAAGAAGACAGGAAAAGCTCTCATTACTGAGAATCAAGATGCAACTCGATCTCCTTCTGCTAGCTAACTAACTCCTAACAGTTCTAGCTCTCAACAGCTCTCTAAACCTAGAAGTTCTAATCTAGAAGTTCTAATCTAGAAGTGCTAACACTAAAAATTCTAGAACCCTTTTACAAAGAGGCAAGAATGCCATATATACGTCTCCCCGAGAAGAATGTCGGTGCTCATTTTTAGGGTTTACAAAATATCTCGTTCTGTCAGGAAGTCGACGCCAAAATCTTTTACAAAAGTGGATTTTGCAATAAATCCTAATCCTGGCTGTCTTATGTCAGTGAAGATTGTCTCCTGAGGTGCTCTGTAGATCTTTTGCAGCTATCGCACTTATTTCTGGCCTCCGTGTCCATTTTTGACCTCCAGCGGAGCTGCCTCGAGTGCCGCAAAATATCACCATTAATGTTGAGCTTCCTATGTCAGTAGACCTCACAACTGTCCATTTAACTCACGACTTCATCTTCTCCCTCATTTGGCACTTTTCCCACTCCAGATCTGCTCTTCTGCAAGTTCGTCGGTGTAGCACGGGCCACTCGGTGTGAGGTTCTGGCGAGCCACGGAGATCATACCAATCTCGCAAGGATCCTCGGCAAGACAACTTCCTCTTGACCAGACTAGATGGCAAAATTGCGTCCTCTCAGCGAGCTCTCATTTCCTTCGATTGCCCCCTCTTTCGGTCGGCAGGACATCCGTCTTCGACAAGATCCTTAAGAAATATCCTCATGCCCACGACTTGATCCTGCAAAACAAGGTCTCCATTAGTCCCAAAGGCAAGTAAGATATATCACTATTTATCATGCCTCCAATTTTATCAAAAAGAAATATAAAACCGGCGGAGGCGGGGTCAAAACCGAACGGGAACACACTATATAAAACTGGCGGAACCAGGACCAAAACTAAAACAGGACGAGAGGGTAAAACTGGACGAATCCCGACGGAACCAGGATCAGGACAAAATATGGCCCACAAATGACATCCCTCGCCTTGAAACTGGCGGGGGCAGAGCTAAAAGAAAATTGGACTCAGGACCGGAGTCGGGGCAGGAATGAGCCAAGGAAATAATCAACATTCCCAAGTTCATACCCAGTTCCGGATCCGCGTCCGCGAGAAACCCCAAAACGCAAAGGATGGGAACAAATCACCGGCGGAGGTGGGGCAGAGCGACAAACAAGGTGGAACCAAAATCTGAACAAGAAACTTCTCCAAGTTTCGGGTTCAGATTCCATTCCGAACCCGCCTCCGATGCCATCCAAAAGAGGAGGAAGAAAGGAATAGCAAGAGAATGAGGAGAGGGGGAGGACAACCCCACAATAAAGCAAAAAGAAACAAAATGAAAAGAGCAGGACAAGCAGAACAAAGCGAACAGATGCACAAGGGAGAAAAGACCAAAGCGGCAGGACCAAGGCTGGGGAAGGAACAAAAACAGAGATTGGAAGAAGTTCCAAGTTCAGACTCTGTTCCGGTTCCAGGCCCACCAAAACACAAGAAACAAAAATGCCTAAGGCCGAATAGAAAACACCAAAGGCAAAGGACATTTACCGACAAAGACCAACGAAAGAACAAAGAAAAGGCGAGGTCAAACCTGGGACAAGACCAAAATGAGGAACTTGAGAAAGTTCAACATTTTGAACTTGGTCCCGGACCCGACTCCGACAAAGAACAAAAGAAACGAAGACCAAGGTCTGTCGGAACGGGAACTGGGGAAGGAACAAGACCTAAACTTAGAAGAAATTTCCAAGTCAGGGATTGGTCCTGGTTCCGCCTCCGACAGAACTTAGAAAGGAAAACGCCTAAGGCAGAAAACCAAAGGCCAAAGGGAAAAAAACAAAGGGAGACCTATTTTATTCCAGAATAAAATGGGGTGGTTATGCAAGGCATAACACATACATTCTGCATAATCATTTGAGTTGTGATGAATAATATAGATTTTTTATTCTAAGCATCTTAAATCGTTGCATATCATAAGAATTTGCATCCATACATCCATATATATACATCATCATCATAAAACATGCATAGAAAATATACAAAAAGTAATGCATCCACATCATTTGCATCCATAATATCTACATATCATAATCATTCATCCATACGATATCGTGAAAGGATAATGAAAAAGAACATTGCATTTATTCATATCATGATCATCGCATATCACATAGGCATAAAGATGAAACACATCCATACATGATCATATATAAGCATCCATACATCATCCATACATGAAATAAAGTGAACACATCATAGCATAAATCATTTGTATCATATATACATAAATGTGTCATGGTACAAAATCTGGATTAGTGTATGTACATCATTCAAAAGTACAAATATCTATGAGGATATCAAAAAGGAGCCCATGAATGTATATCAGTATAAAGAATGGGGAAAAATAAAAAAAATGTATGTACATCAGAAGGTTAGCCCTGGTGGCTACTACCCTCTCCAACCTGCTACTTAGGCTGATCCTCTACTTGAGGGTGTGCATCATTCCATTGTGAAAAGTTAGGCTATCTCAATGCCTGTGGTACATCCTTGTGGTAGTGCTGCCTATAATAAGCAACCTTTGTAACAATCTCTCTATAAAATCTAGTTGAAACTGTCTGACCATGGGTGGATGTCATAAGTTTCTCAATTTTCTAACATTGAGCCACCTCCTAATCTCTCTCACTTGTGACTGCATGAACTCTTTGCGAAGCTGCATTCCTCTCGGCTATCACAACAACCACCTATTGTCGAGCCTGATATCACTCAACAGTCAAACCCAAAATCTTTTGGTGGGCCTGGTCCCACTCACCTATCACAACCTGCACCTATTATTGCAGCTATTGTATTTATGCATCTCTAGCATTTGACGGTGGTGATGGTGGTGGCATTGGTTGCTGCTGCACTACTGGAGGTTGCTATGGAGGTTGTTGTCCCATAGGAGGAGCCCCTAGAACCTATCCATCATGGCCATCTTGGGCACCCTGTCCCCTGCCCCTGACACCTTTGCCTTGTGGCCTCCCTCTAGGAGGAGCATCCGTAGGATCTGTGAGTCACTTCAGAGAGACAAACCATGCATCATAAGCGGGAGTAGTCTGAGCAGTGGGCCAAACTTGATCATATGCCCAAGGTTGGGTAACCAACTAGTGGAAACTCTCAACAACCTATGTTACCAAAATTGTCAGTCCCCAAGTGGGAACCTCTCTAGCTGATCTTGCAAACATGGCTCTATAGCCATCATCAGGCTTGTCCTAGACATCGCCAAACTATCTGGCCACTCTATCATGGTATGCTCTCAACCCTGCATATATCGGGTCTGTTGGTGAAGTAGAGTTGTTGAACATCATCAAACCATGGCAGAATTTGAAGCCATGGCTACCATCGGAACACAGTCATATCATCTATCACCCATCTCCAGTATGGGAGTCTAATCTATCCTATGTGCTTAAGTGTGATTGTACCTTGGTATCTCCACACAAAGGGATCATATGACTCCACGTCCACCATCTGTACAATTGGTTGAAGCACTGCAATGTTCTTCCATGCCTAGATATGGAGTGTCACCTTTGCACCAATAGCCCTCCTATTGTAATACACAAAATCATGCAAATCATGATACAAGGAGGCCAAAATCACGAGCCCCCACACAAAAAGAGTCCTCCAGTAAAGCATCCTCTATGAAGCCAAGCCCCAACCTAGACTGAAGAATCAACCACATCTATCTGGAGCCACCAAACCTGAAATGGTGGTCACAAAAATCAATTTGAACATCGACACGTGACCCCCATATGTCTCTAAATCAATTTGTGATGTGACCAATGCAATCTAGTCCATCTCTACACCTCGAAGTAGACATCCAATCCGACATCAGGATCGTAGATCACACGATCACCATGGATAGGCAACCACAATATCCACCAAACATCCTCTAAGGTCACTGTCGCCTCTCCCATTGAAAGATGGAAAGATGAAGTCTCATTGTGCCATCTCTCGCACAACACTGTCATCATAGCCAAATGGGTCCTAATCATTGGTGTGTATGCCACGTACCACAATCCAATCTCTAGCAGGTACTCCTAGTGCAACTTAGAAAGATCACCTAATCTCTCCAGTATTGTGGAACTGTGCTCTCTTGACATCAATGGTGGGAAGATCTCTTGCACCCATGAAGTGAACGACATTAGGAAATCATCAAAATTTGAAGTTATTTGGAGTTTTTGGCTCAAAAATCACAAATGTGTCACAATTTAAAAATGTGTCACTTTATTTAAAACTCAAACAACAATGCCCAATGCATTTTAAAATTCAAATTGGTAAAAGCATTGCCATACAAGATGGTGTCACGATTTAGACTTTGGCATGACCTAACCCTAACTTTCAAATCAGCAAGTGTGTCGCCAAATACAAACTCGTCACCATTTAAAATTTGAAACCCTAAAAATCAAATTTGGAAAAGTGTCACCCTAGACATATGCGTCACTATATATCATTTGGGCATCACCGATTGAAGTTTGGGCATCGCTATATAGCGACACCCCCAAATTCTAAATTCTAATGCCTAATAAATGCATCAAAATTTCAAATTTCAAATCAATTTTTGAATCACATACCAATGGTCCTGTGCTTGGAAGCCATTGGAACTCACAAACTCGATCAAAAATGTGCCAGGGAAGCTCACGACACACCATTTTGTCGAAGGGTCAAAGCTCAAATTGCAAAAAAATCTTAAGTGAGAATGCACAAATGAATTGAAAATGACCCCTCTTGATCTATTTAAGCTAGAAAATTAGGGTTTTTTCTCCCTAATTTAACCTTTTTAATGGGGTTTATTATCATTTTCATCACTTTTTCCAATTTGGACCTAATTTTGCATCATTTTATGCATTTTTGGCATTATTCTTGCATCCCAAAACCTTTATGAACTCTTGGGGCAACTTTTAACCTTTTTTTGAGAAATCAACCCAAAATTCAAAAAATTTGCCTGATTTCTCGAGGGGGCAAGGAGTCAATTTTATCCTTCCGCTGGGGCATCTAAAAAAAATCATATTTTTTATTTATTTGAGCAACAATTTTAATATGAAAAGCGTTATTCTTTGAACCAAAGCAATAGGTACCTCGCTTCAAAGAGGGGAAAAATGTACACTGAAAAATGTTCTAATCAATTTTAGGCATTTGAATCAAGTTTACTAACATCATTTCCTCTTTATCCATCCTCTTTTCACTTAATTGACTTAATTAGCCTAGCTAATTAATTAATTGCATCATTTTTCATCTATTGGCCTAATTAATCTAATTGGGTTAATTCATCTCTTTTCACACTAACACTTCATCCTATTAAATTAAATACATCAAAATATTTAACTTAATCTCCTACGTCATCTTATTTAATTAAATAGCCCTATCTTATTTAATTAAATATCATTGCATCCCCTCTCCTATTTATTAAATCATCTAATTTAATAAATGTCTCTTAAGTCTTCTAATTCCCTAATTGCATAGATTAAACTTTGTTAATTAGAAATTAAACTAATTTTCCTCTAATCAAGGGGAATATTCCCATGGAATATTCCTTACCCCTTTCCGCACAATTAAAACTTTGTTTTAATTTTCAAATTCACCTTTATCCTCATCCAAAGGAATATTCCTTCTCCTCCAATCAACTCACTTAGCTTCTTTAAGAAGTTAACCGTCTTACCTTCTAAACAAGTTACCTTTGACTTGTGTGAGTAGGTCAAAAGTGTGTTTGTTTGAGGTAAGTGTGAGCCTTTGATTAACTTTCGTCATGCATTCTCATCCGTTGATGAGAATCCATGATCCATGCCTCTTCTCTCCATCTTGAACTGTTGATTAAGCTTTTTGATCTCAACCACCCATTTCTCATTTTCTCTCCTATAAATAGATCACTATTTGGAGACAAATGGATCCATATTTTATTGCAAACTTATGCTATTAAATTTTGTGACACCAATACTCTCAATTTGCACACATTTAGCTTTTTTTAGTTCATTTTCAATTGCATATTAGCTTCAAGCTTTCATTAATGGCTTCCATGCATCCATCTTAGTTTGTAAATAAATTAGGGTTTTCATCTTTTAGCATCATTTTGGCTTAAATTAGTTTAGATTAGCTTAGCATTAGCTTAATTAGATCGTTTATAGCATAAAATTATGGTAACCTAGATTGCATCATGTTCATTTTCATCATTATCTAGGTTTTCATACACAAAAACACCATGGTGTCATCGATTCTCTTCCATAGAATTGACTGAAACAAGCTCACTATCACGTGATTAGGAAAGAATTGTCGGTCCACATCAACGTGACACCTATTCCACAACGGGATAAGTTTCAATAGATTGGAGTAGATGTTTTCTTTAAAGCTTTCATAAATTCACCATGTTAGGTTTTTTGATAAAATGTTTACTTTCATTTTTGATTGATTGATCTTGTTGAGATTGAAGTACTCGTGGCTCTGTTATGCATTGATTCTTCATGGATCAAGTGTGATTCAGCCCATACCGATATCTTCGACATCAACAATTTGCATAATGTCAAACTCCTTCAGATGCTTTTTTTTTTTTGATCACCCAGAGGTATCCCCAACCCTTGCAACATGCGCTTAGATTTGCGACTCCACCCAGTGGGCTCCACCACCCTTTCCCTGGTCTTACTTTTTTTCCAAGTTTTGGGGGACGAAGGAGGCAAGTGGAGGTGAGATTAGTCCTCTAGAGGCATGGACTGCACCTGACATGACCCATACCATTATAATCTAGGAGCGTGAGTCAACCTCGGGACCTATATGGGACAAGCCCAAATCCCTTAACCAACCATGCTAAAGTATCAATGTATCCTATATAGGGTTTAGAATGATTTCTTTTAATTTTAAAAAATAAATCAAATGCTTTTGAAGTATCAATGTATCCTATATAGGATTTAGAATGATTTCTTTTAATTTTAAAAAATAAATAAATGATGTATTTTCCTATGATTAGATAATGTGGAGATCTCCTAAATCTGCCCTAGGACACTGTCCTCTTTGGCACTATATTCATTACTCTAGCTACTGGGATTTTTCATGCGACATCTTTAATATCTTCATGACCGTAGCTTTTAAATAGATCTCAATATTTTTTTTAATCCTTAGCTTGATAACCCTTGAGTTCCAAAACCCATCTTTAATCTCTTCTAAGAACATTATCTTAAGCTAGATTGCATAGTATGTATATAAAGCAAGTCCTTCATACCTACCATTGTTCCAATCCACCATTCACTGCCTTGCTTAAAATGTTGACTCCATAAGCACAATAGCATGTTTTAAAATCATGGTTGCCAGTGATTGACCATCAAGGTCACTACTTTCATCAAGATACAATGAGATTTTTGTCTTCAAACTCAAGGCATTATGCAAGATAACATTGTGAATTGTTTGTTGTGTATGATTTGATTTTCTTGCACATTTACTGCTTTGCTAACTTCTTTTAAGACTAGATATTACACCCTCAACTACAATCTCAAACAACTCACTCACTGTCACTTGAAGATTCCTTTCATGAGCATCCTTCTATAAAATTAAACTATGCCCTATGGAATGCCTACTTACTACAGGGGACTCATTGTTTCATGGTATTGTGGGTCTTAAGATCCTTCAACCTTATTGTCACTACTTCACAATCCACAAGGTATTTTTCATTATTCTCCCATCTTTGATGAATCTCAAAACACCGCCCAAACATGCAACCCACTACCTCAATTATACAACGGCTAAAAAGAAACATTGAACCTATGAATACCATTGTTACTTCATTTGGAAAGTCATTCAAAAATTGCTTTTTCCTTGTCTAACATTGCTAAAAGCATTTGAAAAACCCTTAAGGTGAGCAAGGGGGTAAGGAAACTCACTGTTAAAATCTCCACTTTACTATGCAAGGTTTGAGCTTTATTATCTTGTCACTGCTCAACCTATTATTGACTGTCACACCCCAAGTGACTGTCATTCTTCTTACCATAGATTACATTTACAAATGTCAGTGAGCTACATAGTGTGCTTGTTATTGGCTACAATCTTTAGATTGCAAGATTTTGTTATTGGCTATAGTGTATCAATCTTTTTGGTATTGTAACCTCACTAATCCGCTAGAGTTATTATTTATGTTTCTACGGAGGCCTAGGGTTTGTACCCTAGTCATGCTCTTACCAATGCTTCTATTGGTATTAAAAAATAACCTTAAATCTTGGGTCAAAAAATTAGTTGTCTTGACAAGGTTGTGGTATGATCTTGGATTGTATCCTAGAGTGTGTGGGAAGCTTGTGCTTGATTATTAAGGTATGTAGACCTAATCAGGGAAATGTATCCTATATAGCATGGGTCTGTTGGCAACACAAGTGAAGACAATTGAGAGGGGGGGTGAATTAGTTGTCACATAAATTTAAACTTCCTAAACTTTAATCAACTTATTCTCAAATCTGATGAATGAATGTTCATTAAAGCATAACAATCACCACATTAGAAACACACATAACACAAATATTTTTTACGTGGAAACCCTATTAGGGAAAAACCATGGTGGAGGTTAGTCCAAAAGATTATACTCTATTAAAAGTATAAAAAAGAGTAAATGGGAATGCACATGCATTTAGGAACACTGCCTAGAGCTCACTGCTCAAATACAAGAGGGATCATTGCCCAAGGAAGACACTCTGTATTACAAAAATATTCAGATTAGATCTATAGGGTATTTAACTAAGAAAATAACATCTGCTAATGCTTAATTACAGTTCTGGTTAAGCACAAAAACTCTTCTTCACACTTCGCTCAATCTTCTTCACACTCTGCTCTACATTCGAATGATTAGAACATTATCCACACACTTGCACTAGAACTTTCACTTTACATCGTTCAAACAATCGCTCTTATATATCTACAACTTGGAATTACATTAACCACATGTTAGCCAAAATAAAATATGAAAATATGAAATGTGTACACACTGTCAACCTAAATCAACAAATAAATTTTCAATGCAAACAAGGCATAGTTGGCCGCAACATAACAATGACCCAAAACAATATCCTTAAGTGCACCACACTTTCAAAATTATTCCTCGAAGATCCACAATACGCTAAAATCACCATGTAAGCCAAGAACATGAAAAACCCAAACATGCAATAGAAAATCACCGATCGCGAGCACATTGATCAATGTGGACGTGCAACAAAGATAGAACATGATTTAGAAACATCCACAAACATCATGAAACATCAGAGAAGCATCCACAACAACTGAAATTGCTAGAATCACATCAACTCTAGTTAGGAACACCAACTAAAGCCACAAAAAAAACTATTAGAACACAACTGTTCATAACAGGATCAAATCTTCACGCGGATCTCTAAAAATTCTGGTGGATAAACTAGATATACTCAAAAATAAAACCTTTAGTCCACAACATCTTATCATTGGCATACTGAGCTAGGCACCATCATGAAATTCAATGCACCACTATCAACCTGTAACTTCTTCTATAACAATTTTCTCAATATCCTCGACATATACAACCTTTAATACATTAATGCTAATAGTGTTGACATCAATGACAACCGCATATCAACAACATCCAACAATATCCCCCTTTGGCATTGATGGCAATACATGATGTGAAAACACCATCAACACAACTCTCATTCAACACTAACTCCCCTTTAGATTATGACTCTTCTTCTCATATTGTTTTTCATGTGACTCTTCTCCCCCTTTGACATCAATGACAAAGATAAGAATTATCTTTCTCCATACAAGCTCTAGACCACATATTTGCACATCTGACTACTCCCCCTGAGTAGTAGCCACCAAAACATCAATGTAGATTAAGATATGACTATGAAGTACACAGATTGATGCATGCTAATGCATCATTAGTTTTGATTAGGAGGGGTAATCACACCTAGCATCCCTCTGAGATACTCAAAAGTATCCTTAGGAAACGACTTGGTAAAGATGTCTGCAATCTGCTCCGTAGTAGGCACATACTCCAGTTTGACTTCTTTTTCACTTACTTTCTCTCTCAAAAAGTGAAATTTGATGATATATGCTCGGTCTTTGAATGTAGTATCAAATTCTTCGAAATGTTAATTGCACTTGAATTGTCACAGTATATGGCAATAGGATCATCATAAACTAATATGATATCCTTCAACATTTATTTCATACAATTGTTGGCAGCAGCAATGTATTCTGCCTCTGCAGTAGATAAGGAAATGAAATTTTGTTTCTTACTCAACCAAGACACCAATTTCTTTCCCAAGAAGAATGCACCACCACTAGTACTTTTTCCTGTCATCCACATCTCCTACCCAATAAACATTAGTAAAGGTACTCAAGGTAATATCATCATCTTTAGGGTAACAAGGGCCAAAATCAACTGCTTCCTTCAAATATCTAAAAATTCTTTTCATAGCTATTACATGAGATTCTTTAGGATTAGCTTGAAATCTAGCAACCATGCATACAACATTCATGATATCTGGTCTGGTCTGAGTCAAGTAGAGCAATCGGCCAATCATTGATCTGTATCTAGTCTAATTTTCTTTAGGAGAATCATCATTCTAAGTCAACTTGCATCTGGTCACCATGGGTGTACCAACTGGCTTTGAATTTTCCATACCAAATTTCTTTAGTAATTATTTCACATACTTGGACTGAGATATAAAAAATCCCATTATCTAGCTGAGTAATTTGCAATCCCAAAAAGAATTTCATCTCTCTAATCATAATTATTTCAAATTCACTCTTCATTTCATCAGTAAAATTCATGCACAAATCATCATCACCTCCAAAAATGATATCATCGACAAAGACTTCAATAATCAACTCTTTATCATGATCAATCTTGAAATACAAATTACCGTCATCAGTACCTTTTATTGAATCCAAGCTTCAACAAATATTTATCCTGTCTGGCATACCAAGCTCTAAGGGCTTGCTTGATTCCATACAGTGCTTTCTTCAATTGGCAAACCATATCTTCCTGATCAGTCAGTTGAAATCCATTCGGTTGCTCAACATATAATTCTTCTTCTACCTCACCATTTAGAAATGTTGACTTCACATCCATTTGATAAACCTTGTAGTTTTTGTAAGCAGCATAAGCAAGAAATAATCTTACTTCTTCAATTCTAGCAACAAGGGAAAAAGTTTCTTCAAAACCAATACCTTCCACTTGTGAATATCCTTTACACACTAGTCTTGCTTTGTTTCTAACCACTTCACCTTGTTCATTCAATTTATTCTGAAAGACCCATTTAGTTCCAATCACATTTTTATCCTTATGTCTGGGAACAAGAATCCAAGTATCATTCTTGTCAATCTGCATCAGTTCTTCCTTCATTACTTCCATCCAATGTTCATCTTTACATGCTTCATTGAAATTGTTAGGCTCAGTCTTGGAAATCAAACAATACTCTTCTGCAATTCTTCTTCTAGTCTGCACACCTTTGTTTTTATCACCAATAATCTGATCTTCTGAATGATTTAGCTTTACATACCTTGGAACTTTAAGATTTTCTCAAACTTCAAGCTCTTCTATTCTCTCTTCTGCACTTCCACTAGTTTCTCCTTCTTGACTATCTTGATTCATCAGAATGATCTAAACTTGGTTTTGTGTCTGAACTTTCTTTCCTCTATCTGTACTATCATGTTGGTAATCTAAATCATATCCACAGGTTTTGGATGACCTAACAGTATCCTCATCAACCTTGACATTATCACTTTCAACCATTTTCCTCAATATTCTATTGTAGCACTGATAGGCTTTACTTTTAGTAGAGTAATTCAGAAAGATTCCTTCATTGCTCCTAGCATCAAACTTTCCTATAGCTTCATCTCTTTTGATATAACATTTACTTCCAAAGATCTTGAAATATCTAACTGTAGACTTATAATGACCAAACCATAGGTCAAAAGGAGTCTTACCAGTATCACCTTTGACATTTACCCGGTTGAGAGTGTACACAACAGTACTCACAACTTCTCTCCAATAGATATGAAGCACATTTCCTTCTAGCATCATAGTTCTAGCAGCATCTAGAATTGTCCAATTCTTTCTTTCCACAACTCCATTATGTTGAGGGGTATGCGAGGGAGATAACTATCTCTTGATTCCATGCTCTTCACAAAAAGAATTGAACTCCCAGGAAGTGAACTCACCACCTCTATCCGATCTTAGGAATTTAATCTCCAGACCTGTCTCATTCTCAAGCATAGCTTTGAAACTCTTGAATTTATCTAATGCTTCACATTTTTCTCTTAAGAAAGCAACCCATATCATCCTAGAGTAATCATGAATTAGTAGCATAAGGTACCTTTCTCCTTGTAGACTTCTGACTCTAGAGGGACCACACAAGTCAGTATGGAACACTTCCAACACTCCATTTGAATGATGATGTTTTCTCCAAAAAGAAACTCTAGTCTACTTTCTCATTTGACATTCCTTGCATATGGTTTTAGTAGGCTTCACTAACTTAGGAAGATCTCTCATTGTCGAAGTAGAGCTTATCTTGATAATATTGTCAAAATTTACATGACACAATCTCCTATGCCATAACCAAATTTCATCAACTTGAGCAATTAAACAAATTTTACTAGCAACACTCAGGTGAAAGATATTACCTCTTGTTTTTGTATGTGATGCAATCACATTTCCAGAATTTCCTAGTATTCTGCACTCTCCATTTTGAATTGAAGATTATATCCATTGTCAACCATCTATCCAACACTTAACATATTATGCTTCAAACCTTCCACATAAAGGACATCATTAGTATTATGCTTACCACCAAGAGAAATGGATCCTTTGCCATGAATCATACCAGCATTGTTATCTCCAAATATTACAACACCACTATCATAATTCTCCAAACTCACAAATTTTCTTTTATCACTAGTCATATGATGAGAGCATCCGCTGTCAATCACCCACTCATCTTTTTCTTCAATTCTAGCTACAAGAGATTTCTCTACATTCTTATCATTAGCAGATTTAGTAGACACGGGATCATTTTCCTTGATGGAAATAAATACCCATTCATCCTCACTTGCATTATCTTTATCATATTCTTCATCTGTCACACCTTCTTCAGCATAATAACATTTCTTTTGAAATCTAGGCTTGTTAGGTTTGAACCTAGAAACTCTTTTAGGACACCTTGAAGCAAAATGACCTATCTTACTGCAAGAGAAAAATTTAATAGGCAACTTTCCTTTATACTTACCTTCTCCTCTGGCTTCTCTCTTGACAATAAGCACTTCAAGCTCCTCCAACTTTCTCTCTTCTTCAATCTCTTTTATCTCCTGCTCATATTTGAACACCTTTCTAGAACTTGCTCCCAGATCATATCTCTGCTTGTCTCTTCTAGATACAATAACTTTAAATTCAGATTTTATCTTAGGAATAGATTCACCAAATCACTCAACTCAAAGGCAACAAGCTTACCAATCAACATATCTCTTGTTACATTTGTTACTGTTTGAATCTCTTCAATAGAAAAAGCTTTGGATTTGTATGCAGTAGGCAATGATCTGAGCACTTTAGCAACAATCTCTAATTCATCCAAAGTTCCACTAGCACATCTAATACTCATCACAAGTTCATTTACTCTCTGCATGAAGGAAGAAATGTTCTCATCTTCTCCCATCTTCAAAGTTTCATACTTTCCTTTTAGAATTTGTAGCTTAGCAATCTTCACATGTGTATCTCCTTCATACAAAGTTTCCAGCTTCTTCCAGATCTCATAAGTTGTTTGTAGCTTCATCACATTTGTCATCTCTAAAACCATCAGAGCACTCAACAATGCTTCCTTAGCTCTGATATTATATTCACCTTCTTTAATCTCATAAGGAGTAGAAGGACCATTATGTGGAATAACATACCTATTCTTTGTAATCTTCCACAAGGGTTCACCAATGCATCTCAAATGACACTACATTCGAGCCTTCCACAGAGAATAGTTTGTTCCATCAAATCTCATGCTATCCTTCTTGTAGGTCACCATCTCGGATCACCTCAAGCTATTAAACTTCTTCTGAGGAACTTGCTTTGATACCAATTTTTGGAAACACAAGGGAAGACAATTGATAGGGGGGTGAATCAATTCACATAAATTTAAACTTCCTAAAATTTAATCAACTTATTCTAAGATCTGATGAATGAACATTAAAGCATTACAATCACCACATCAGAAACACACATAACACCAATATTTTTTATGTGGAAACCCTATTAGGGGAAAAACCATGGTGGAGGTTAGTCCATAAGATTATACCTTGTTAAAAGTATAAAGAAGAATAAATGGGAACACACATGCATTCAGGTACACTGCCTAGAGCTCACTACTCAAATACAAGAGGGCTCACTGCCCAAGGAAGACACACTATCTTACAAAAATATTCGGATTAGATCTGCAGGGTATTGAACTGAGAAAATAGCATCTACTAATGCCTGATTATAGTTCTAGTTAAGCACATAAACTCTTCTTCACACTTCACTTGATCTTCTTCACACTTTTCTTTGCATTCTAATGATTAGAACATTATTCGCACACTTGCATTGGCAGTTGCACTTTACATCGTTCAAACAATCACTCTTTTATATCCACAACTTGGAATTACATTAACCACATGTCATCCAAAATAAAATATGAAAATATGAAACGTGTACACATTGTCGACCTAAATCAACAAATAAATTTTCAATGCAAACAAGGCATAGTCAGCCACAACATAACAATGACCCAAAACAATATCCTCAAGTGCACCACACTTTCAAAAATTATTCCTCAAAGATCCACAATATGCTAGAATCACCATGTCGGCCAAAAACATGAAAAACCCGAACATGCAAAGGAAAATCACCGATCCCGAGCACACTAATCAATGCGGATGTGCAACAAAGATAGAGCACAATCTAGAAACATCCACAAACATCATGAAACATCAGAGAAGCATCCGCAACAACTGAACTTACTAAAATCACATCAACTCTAGTCAGGAACACCAACTAAAGCCACAGAAAAACTATCAAAACACAACTGTTCATAACACAAGCAAATCTTCACGTGGATCTCTAAAACTTTCGGTGGATAAAATAGATATACTCAACAATCAACACTTTAGTCCACAACATCTAATCATTGACATACTAATCTAGGCACCATCATGAACTTCAATGCACCACTATCAACCTGCAACTTCTTCTATAATAATTTTCTCAATATCCTCGACATATACAACCTTCAACACATTAATGCTAATAGTGTTGACATCAATGACAACCACAAATCAACAACATCCAACAGGTTAGGTTGCTTTAATACTTTCCATAATAGTTATTAGAAAATCACATTATTATAGTTTGTGGTAACCCAATAATGCATTCAAGTATGTAAAAACCTTGGTTTGTAGTTTAAGTTGTACACTTTTAAGTAACATTCATAAGGTTTAGAAAATCTTGATCACTCTCTAGAATAGCCCATTAAACATGGGTTGTGATTGAATGCACTACATAATTGATATAACACAACCACTCTACATATCAACCAGAGTTATAAGCTCTTTATTGCAGCAAGAGGTAATCGCTCTTGGATCATGCTATCATTACATCGTAACCTGTTAAACTTGATACAACCTAAATGCACCAAATGATGATTGACACCCAATTGTGATGATAGTGATTTGTACATGAATTGTGCTCATATGAGTGCCTCCATTTCTATCAAGAAATAGTCACATTCAACTTTGGTCACACATGAATGCATCCTATATTTGTTATAGTACAACTGTGCCACATGACCAATAGAGTTATGGATTGAACATAATTATAGTCACAAGAATTTGTTCCTTGGTTGTGCTCTTATGGTGATTCCATTACCGTTACATCATAACCCTTTGGACTTATATTGCTCAAATCCTTACATTGCTTATTTTCTCTTTGGATGGATTTCTTCATGGATTTTTTGTGATTTATACAACATTTGTTTTGATAGTAAATGAGATCAGTCTTTCTGAAGCTAAAATGATTTATTAATTATGGTTTTATGATAATTTTGAGTTTTATTTAGAAGGGGTTAATATGTGGCATTTTTATGTGTAGGAAGAATAGATTGTGATGCAACATTAGGGTATGGATAGTTCAGGAAAAAATGGATTGCTATCGGTGTCATAACCAGGTTGGAGAGTACCT
Organism: Sequoia sempervirens; assembly: GCA_007258455.2. Classification (NCBI taxonomy): domain Eukaryota; kingdom Viridiplantae; phylum Streptophyta; class Pinopsida; order Cupressales; family Cupressaceae; genus Sequoia; species Sequoia sempervirens. The sequence goes on along the minus strand of VDFB02000017.1, from coordinate 441,731,481 downwards.
TGAGTTGGTGTGAAACACTTTCGAGTGTTTTCACTGGGGAGCAAAATCTAAGTGTAGGAATTTCCAAGTATCCGACAAAGGAAGTTCCTTTATTCTAAAGATAAACTCATAAATCTACTGGTCAAATTGGAGATCCAATCTGAGATCTTTAATATCCAATAGAGAAAGTTTGTACATTATAAAGATAAAATCATAAATCTGTTGGATCAATTTCAAATCTAATTTGAGGTAGTGAAGCTTCGACAGAGGAAGTTTCCTACATTTTGAAGATAAAATCATAAATTTTATTAGTCCAATTTGAGATCCAATTTGAGGTCATGAAGCTCTGAAATAGAAAGTTCCTACATTCGAAAGATAAAATCATAAATCTGCTTGGTTCAATTTGAGGTTCAATTGTAAGGATTTGTCTTTTTAATTATACTTTTTGACATTTGGCTTGATACAAATTGTTACTTTAGAATTATGGTATTGCTTTTCTTCTAATCATGTTTTCAACCCTAATTTAGGGAAGAGCTCCAAAGATGGTTCCTTCAGATGGATACTACACTTCCACTATAGTTTTCGTCTAGAAACACTAGAAGCTCAGGTATTTCCATACTCAAGTACAACAAAGTTTGAGGTGAATTGCACTTAGTATTTTATGCTAAAATGGATATGTTCTAGCCTGTAGTTAATTGTTGTAGCATAAAAAATAGAATAGTTGTTCATATACCATAGTTTTGAATTCTAAATTGCATACCTTTTCTAGGAGAAAATCACAGGAGGATTTTATACATAAAGACACCATTGTTTTAAATTCAAAATTGTTGTCTCTTTCACAATTGTTTGCTTCATTTATTTGATCTAAGACAGCCTGTTGTATAGAAGATGCTCTCAAAATCATAGTAAAATCCTTTATTTTGGGATGACTATTCATAATCTTTCTCATCATAACAATGAACAAAAGCATCAATCATTAACCTAAACTTTGCAAGAGTTTCATCAATGGTTTTTCCATTCTACTTATTCCCATTTCATGCATGAGCAATTGGGGCTTGTAGATCTCAAGATAGGCATAATCTCTACTAGGTAAGAGGATAGCTTCAATTTTTTACCCAAGGAACAATTGAAAAAAATTGGCCTTACTAGATTTAAAAACTATGGTAAGGCCGAATTTTGTCAATTGTTGCTTGGGTAAAAACTTGAAGCTATCCTTGACACCTAGTAAAGTTATGGCTAACAACAGGATCTACAAACTGAGGAAGTTCTTCATGGATGAAATTGGGAATAAAATTCAGAATGGAAAAGAGAGTGGAAAAGTAGAATTTGATGAAACTCTTACAAAGTTCAGGTTAATGACTAATGCTTTTTTTCATTGTTATGATGGGAAATATTCTAAAAAGTCATCCCATAATAAAGGATTTTACTATGATTTTGAGAGCATCTTCTATACAATAGGCTATCTTAGATCAAATAAATGAAGCAAACAATTGTGAAAGAGCCAATAATTTTGAATTTTAAACAATGGTGTCTTATGTATAGACTCCCCCTATGATTTGCTCCTAGAATAAGGTATAGCAATTTAGAATTTGAAACTATGGTATATGAACAACTATTTAGCCTATCTGTTATGCTACAACAATTAACTACAGGTTAGTACATACCCATATCAGCATAAAAAAGCAAGTGTAATTCACTTCAAACTCTTATGTGGTAATTGTTTTGTAAGGAAGTTTGCACTCTATGAACATTCTCTGTGCACATCAGTATGTCAATTATTATCTCGATCTCCTTTGTGATCAAAAGAATAGTGAAGTTCATTGCATAACTCGTGACCATTTTCCAGTGCTATGATACAGTGCTCTTTTACTTCTTACTCATTGTGATTTGTGATAAAAATAATAGTTAAGTTCATTGCATAATTCATGACCATTTTGTAGTGCTATGATACAATGCTCTTTTACTTCTTACTCACTGTGTTCTCAATCACCATGTGCAAATGACTTAGAGGACAAATCTGTCACCATTTGGCAGTAACTTTTATTGTTTTTGGACTATTTGTTATGATTCAATCATTGTTTGATAATGTTCTTCCTTTCTCAATCCTATAGGAAAGAGAACAATTCACAGTTTGAAACTCTCTAATAGTAGTAAATAGAACCAAGTGGCAGATGCACATATACAGAGAAGGGAACCAAGTCACATATACAAAGAAGGGAACCAAGTGGTGGATTCCCTAGCAAATTTTAGCATTAATTGGAAATTATCTAAATGTTGGCAGGACATAAGCATACTTCCAGCTAACATTTAGAGTATTATAGTTAAGGAACAAAACCCTTACTTGACCCATGATGTCAACACCGCACATGCTTAGCTGGTTATCTGGGGGACCCACTTGCTTACTCATTGGGCTTTGTGGTCTTATTGAAGTGATGAGATGGATGATGAGTTGTATCGATGGGATGGACAACAAGTGGACTTCTTCTAATTATAGGATGGAGCCCGTTTTGAAAAGAAAAATCATGTTTTTTTGCAACAAGTACCAGAGGATTATTACTAAGCTAGATCATACTTGTCATAATAGCCTTATGGGGATCTGCTTATACTCTTAGATTTTCAGATTCAAATTTTTTGATTTTGATGTGACTTGTAATTATGAGAATAAGCTTCTTTGTGGCTTTTATTTTGCTGCTAATTTGGCGTCACTCCTTTTAGCTCCTTTATACGAGTTAACTAAAGGTGGCCAACCCCTAAATACTATGGTTTTAGAGATATCTAATTATATCCCTGCAGCTAGTCTACCTAGAATTCTATGCTTCTACGACGTGGAAGGAAATCCTTCCCTGCCTATCATGTCCTTTTTTCTTAGCCGGTTGTGCAATCTGATCCCAATTAATGGATATGCTAAGATGGTTTCAGGGAATAATTGTGCTCATGCATGTGATTTTTCCATTGGATTGATTACCAAAATTTACCATTTGTGGATTAAATGCCTTATTGTGTGGGGATTTTTCCACCTTGCTATTTTCTCTAACCTTTTCTGTTTGCAGAGTTCCTGGTCTTACAGTGTGTAGAGTATGGGAGGAGAAAGGGTGCAGACTGAACTAGATAACTACAATGAATTTTGCAAAGACCCTCTGGTCTGGCACATTTACGTTGAAGGTGGTATTGCTCCTATGATGGAGAGACTTGTGGGTCACGACCCTAATCTGTCAACCCAATTTGTTAATTCGTGGAAGAATCATCATGTTACCATTGGTGGCATTTCCTTCACGATGGAGGAGGAAGTTATCGTGCAGGCTATGGGTCTCTAGTGCATTGGAATGAAGCATTCTAAACATTCTAAGACCCAGGACAATGACAGCATGAATAATTTTTTTTGTGGGAGAGGAGGAGTCGGTGCAAAACCAATCTAGGTTCGAATGGGAGGTACTTTCGTAACCTTGGAACTAGGTGTGTCTTGCTCTGATAAAGTATATTATGCTTGAAGGAAGGTACAAGTTTTTTTACTACTACCATGTTCCCTTGTTAAATCATCTTAGGCATAAGGTTCTTATGAGCTTTCCCTTCTACCTGCTTATGGACCTGGAAAATTTAGTTGAAAAATGTATTTTTTCAGCTGTTGCTAACCCCAATGAAACTACTCATCTTCCTCTCCATCAGGGTCTTATCCTAAGACTCTACCATTTCCACTTGGATTTGTTCCCTTTGAAACCTATATCAGTTGTTCGTATTGAGGAAATTGAGCCCCCCACCATGCCCAACTTGTCCCTGGCCGAGTTCAAAGGCCCTGTCATAAAGAATCATCCTACCCTTGCTGAGAAACCTAAACCTGCTGCTAAAAAACTTAAGGGTGTTGATGGTGCTGCCCAAACCAGTGTGATTGTTAGCCTATGTGACCTAAAGTCTACCCCTGCTAAGATCCCTGGTAAGCCTAGAATGAAAAAGAAAGGTAAGTAGGAGAAGGTGCCTCCTAATAAAGGAAAGAATGTGGTGAGTAAGGATTCCTTGGGTGACACGGTGATTGCAAAGATCCTGGTTATTGGTTGTGACACCATCATTAGGCACAGGCTGGCTAAAAACAAGAAAAAGTGTAGATTCAAGATTTGGATATTGAAGAGGAGTTGTTTGACAGCAAAGGCAGTGATGTGGAAGAGGTGTTGGCAGACAAGGATGAGGAGAAAACTAGAGGTCCCTCCTCTGTTCCTGACAGTTATTTACCTCAAAAGGAGGGTTTGGCCTCCCATTCATCTGAGCCACTAGAGATGGAGCAGAATGATCCCATCTACACTACAGGCAGCAAGGAGGAGATTGGTATGCTACAAAATAGACTTGACATCCTAGACAAAAAGCTCGTTGGGTTGACCTGCTTCACGATCAAAATGATCCACTATGTCACCACTAACCTATCGGCTGCCATGAAGGATGAAATGGGGATAAAGAAGACCGAGGACCACCGAGAGTGGGTCTGTGACGATATGGTTCAACTGCTGTCTAAGAATTGGGAGAAGGCTAGCTAGTTTGTAGTTGGTTTGTTGTAGGTCCATGTGTGTTGTCAGCCTCCGTCTGTGTTTTGTTAGGTGTTTTTTGGTTTGATGTTTTAGATAATGTTTTTTTAATTTGGACTTCTTGGCCCTTGGTGCTCTCTGTGTAGGGTACAACACCCTGTAAATGCTACTTACATTATCAAAAATAGTAAATAGATACAGTAAAGATATTTAAAATTTTAGAAGTGGATTTTTTTTGAATTGCTAAAGCCTATTTACCAGTTTTATAACTTAAAATTATTTAAACTATTTGAATAGCTAAACTTCATATTATAAATCTTTAAAGTACAATAGAATCAAGTACTTCATGATTATAGAGAAATTTGAATGAAAATTAGTAAATTACTATTGATTTATCTTTTCCTTTTGCGTGTTTAGAGGGTTATTTCTTCTAGTATTTGTTAGGAATATTTTGTATTCTATGGAAATAGCAAAGGCAGTTTCACATCCAGGTCTAAATGAGGTGATGACCTATCCTTCTATGATGAAGTTTGCAGGATGCACCCAAGAATAGATATAAAAATATCATATTTTTAAACCTTCAGATCTTTGAGATCGTTGCAGATTTGATTTGATTTTTGTACAGTTGGACAAATCTAAAAAGCTATTGCTTAAAATGATGTAAATGAAAATGATATTTGTTCAAAATAATCTAAGAGTAGTATTTTTCACTTGCACACAATTTTTTTTTCTACCTTAAGATAACCATTAAAATTATCATTTTGTTAATCATAATATTTCATTGTATATTTGTATTTTGTTAGATTGTATTGGATAGTTAATGGTTAAATTTTTTTTAAAAAAAAATCAGCATAATATACTTTCCATGTACTTCTTTTCATCACATGTAAATCTAAATTTTTGTTACTTTTCGTGATCATAAAAAATAGAGATGATTTTAGTCTCTGTGAAATATTTTCATGCATGTTTGAGATCTCTACAAGGTGATGAAAAAATCCTTAAGGTTTGGTAGGGTTTTGAGTATCCTTACTATTTTGATGGTAATATTGTCACTAAGTTCTCTCCTTTCCCAAATATAGTCACCTAAGAAACAACCATGATGCTCTTGACTATAAATTACTTTGTTCTCCCTACCTTCTCACTACAGGTCTGATTCTTCAACTCTACCAACTTCCCTTCCATCTTAGTGTCTTTTCATGCTCTTGCATATATTCTCTTATGAATTTATTCTTATGACTCTAAAAGCTATCACTAGGTCTATTATGACTGTTAGGTCTTTGAAGGTATATGATTTTCTACTACAAACTCTTAGATTGTCATACTTTTGATGATAATTCTCCAAGGATGTTTTCTCATTGACTTAACTCTCTGTATATTCTCCATTATGCATTGAAAATTCATGGTTTCTAGTTAGCTATTTATTGGTGGAACCATTGCCATGTTTCTTGGAACTATCATCCCTATAGGATAGTTTCCTTATACACCTGAATGCAATTTAAAAGGTTCCCATAAATATTGAAAAGTTTCATAAGACTGTTGTGACAAGTTTCATAATACCACCATACCGCAAGAGCCAAGAAGGCACGGTGTGGTGTAGTGGTAACATCCCACATTACCACGAAGGTTGGGCAATAAATGTGTGGTATGGTGGTAACTCAAAATACTTATCTTGCATCCCCACAAGAGCCAAGAAGGCATGGTGTGGTGTAGCAGTAACATCCTGCATTACCATGAAGGTCGGGTGCGGTATAGTAGTAACATCTCACATTACCGTGAAGGTCGAGCAATAATGGTGTGATGTAGTCATAACATCCCGCATCACTACAAGGATCATCTCAAAACTATGTGGTATCACAGTTAAACTATAAAAATCAATATCACATTTCTTTGAGGCAATTTTTTGAAACAATTTTCTTTCCTTGTGTATATTGCTTCCACATTTTTATGTATGTCTAGAAGGGCACTTGTAACTACAACATATGACAAAAAAAATCCATGTTGTTATGCTTTGATGGATGTCCCTTCTTTATTACTAGATATCTGATGTAGTGCACATTATTATAGTGTAAGCCTATTTTTTGAATTGTTTCATTTAGCATCACCAATATTCTCCACAAGAACATTGTCCCTATTTAAAATCATGGAAATGGTTCACATCTCTTAGAACAATTTCTCTTGCAACAATCTTGGAGATGAATTTAGATGCAATGTGAAAATCAAAACATACTCGAAGGTTATTAACAACTCTAATAGTTGTACTAGGGGCCATGTTTAACAAACCAAATGCAATTGAAAACTTTTCACTATGGTGGCAGATAAATGATTCTTTTTTCTTCTATTCCACAACATTGAGTAAAAGTATTGAATATAGAAATACCCTGTTGCCTTCATTTTCCAAGCCAATTTCTCTAATTTTGCATAGATCTCCCATGTTTGTGGATGTGATCTATCTCCTACAAAAAAAAGCATGTACCCATTTATGTTGTTCAATCCAACTACATGCAAGTATCTTTTTAATTCCTCTATCTTTCATCAATTTCCTTAATATTTGAACCTCACCACACCTACCCACTTTTGAACAAATGTTTTAGAGAAGAAAAAAAGTTGCAGCATTTGTAGGATCCAACTAAAAAAGTAGTGTTGTTGGAATACTCGGCCTATATTCATATATGATCCACAGGAACCAAAGGTTTAACTAGCATCTCAGTAATAATGTTTAGGGTGTCCTCAAGATAGCCAACATGGGCACAAAGGTCAACCATGCACACCTAATGATCAACTATATATGTAATGTAATAAGGGTTACTGACATGTGGAGTATGTGCAACCCTCATCCACTAAACCTGCATGACTGAATGCATCTAGAACACAAGCAAAGCTTACAATGTCAATGTTCTAGAGTGCTTCATTAATTCAAATATTTTGAGAGATTCCTTGCAAAATCTATTTTGTGCACATTCTGCAATCCTATCATTTCATTCAATGAGATGACATCTCTTTGAGGCATTTTGTCAAACAATTCATTTTGTACTACATTTTGGTGTCAAATCTTTGGTAATTATGGTTAGTTTCATTACATTCAAATTTTGAATTTTGGGAAATTATATACAATAAATAGATTGATGGCTATTTAGATAGTGAAATTAGCTCTCTTAGAAATTAACTGAAATATCTAGAAGGATTATTTTAATTAAAGAGTATTTTATGGTTATTTTTGTAACAATGATTAACAATGATTTTACAGTGCAACTAGCTTGCTATTTTCATTCAAGATACAAGTCATCAAAGTCAAGCACATATTAAGAAAATGGTACTCTACTTCAAACCCTTAACCTCACTTAGTTTAGTCTACTTACATGGGGATATTAAGGAAGTTGGTAAAAAATTAATATATATCATTTTTTGTTTGTGAAGGAGAATCTTGTGAGATTCAATATGGCAGTGGATCAATATCTCGTTTCTTAAGTAAAAATGATGTCACAGTTGGGAAACTTGTCGTGAAACATTAGGTTAGTAATTTTTGGATGTTAAGGCTTCCCAGTTGGATATCAAAGATCTTTTCTCATCAACTTAATTTGGAATTTATGTATGAATGGATTCTTCCATGGTCCAGGTCTTTACTTAGACAACACATGAACTAGGGTTGACATTTTTGTTGTCTAATTAAGTCTGATGGCATTCTTGGGCTTGGTTTCTAGGAAATTTTTGTTGATAATGTTGTTCCAGGTTAGTGTTGATAGCCTTCATTCTATAATGTCAACTTCATTCTATAATCTAAGCATATCACCTTTATTAAACTTTGAGCAAGGTTCTGAAATCAAAGGTTCAATATGTATATTTCAGGCCTATGTTGAACACTCTGTTTAAGGCATTTGTTGACAAGGCTACAATTTTTAATTGATTTATCTTTTTTTTGTGTTTGGACTTTCTTTTGTAAACTTTCAATATACAATGCACTTTTATTCTTTCTGAATTGAGACTAATATTAATTTTGTTGGTTGTATTGAGGCACAACTTCATTCATGGCCGAAAAGGCAGCAACCTATTGCTCATATCAAATGGCACGTTGCATATAAAGGAGTAAATATTCTAGTTGGGTTATTGTTGACTACGTTGAAGGAGAGAGCTTCATATATGGGACACGATCAACACTCTCCTTGGATTCTACATGTTATAGCTTGCTCCAGGAAGATTTCCCACATTATAGAAGTTTTAAGAGATGAAAGGGGCATGTGCTCACATTGAAGAGCTTCAAGCATGCATTTCCATCATTGCAAAAGTCTTTTGGAGAAGTTTCTTTCTTGCAATCATTTCTCTGCAATAGTGTAACTCAAATTTTCAGTCTTGTGACTGAAAATAACAATTGTAATACTCTATTTGTAAGTTGTAACTAGAACACCTTTCTTTTATTAATAAAATTCACCAATTTTTTCCTTCTCGGTGGTTGTCTTATTGTGTGCAATTGATGATTCATATGTATTTATGTGTTTTATGCTTAAATCCTCAAACATCAGTCAATTAAAATGACTAAATATACTACTAATTGACATCAATTAATAATTAAATTGACTAAATATACTACCAATTGATAGAAATCAATGAACAATGAATAAATATGACTAGATATATGACCAGTAAAATCAATGAATAAAAATGACTAAATATACTACCAAATTACAAAAATCAATGACTAAATCAACAACTAATAATTGACCAGATTACAACAATAAATGAATAAACCAACAACTAAATAAGTGACCAGTTAAATATATCAGTGAATAAAAAATGACTAAATAAGTGACCAAATTACAACAATCAATGACTAAATCAATGACCAAAAATATCAATGAAAAAAAGTGACTAAATAAGTGACCAGATCACAACAATGAATGACAAAATCGACGACTAAATATACTACCAAATTGATCAATCAAAACAACCAATAAATGACTAAAAATGGTTTATTCATCAATCTGGTCACATTATATATGACTGGCAATAATCTACTAGTGGTTACATGACCAACTGTAGTCACTTATAAGCAATTTTTAGTAGTTTATTGTTGTTTCTATACTAGTGGATGAAAATAAGGGGTTAAAGGAAACACTACAAATAATAAAGGATTTGGAAGAAAAACTCAAAACATATCAATAGAGGGAGAATAGCATGGACGTCAAAATTTAGGAATTGGAAAGGAAACTACAAAAAAATGAACAAGGGTTAGGGTTAGAAACATTACCACAATTGGCCATGCTTGAAATGAACAAAAGGCTCAACAACCTATGGACCCAATTGAGCACGTGAAGACACCCAATGTGTAGCACCCCTCTGCTTTTGGTCCTTTGCGTCATGTGAGTAAGTGGCTTATTTATGTCTGGTATTTGATTGTTTCCCTCCATTGTTCTGTGCTCGCAATTTGAGGTTTGGTTGTGGTTGCATTCAATTTTCATTGTAGTATGGGTTTTTAATTGAATGACAGAAAGGATATGTTATCCTTTATTTGATGATATAGTTTACTTATATATATATATATATATATATATATAAAATTAGGATTAGAGTTTAGAGCATAAATGTTTTGGAAAATATTATTTAAATTGGGCATAAAATCAAGTGCATTGATTTATTCAAATACAAGAAAAGGGAATGATATTGATGAATTTATGTGAATATTCAAAAAATAAATAAATAAATAAATGATTGGAAACATTAGATTGTGAGAGGAAGTAATTTAGCTTATGGTTAGTTGAATATGAAGATAAATAATTTGGAAAAAAAATAAATAAATAAATAAAAATAAAATAAGACAAAATTTATACTATTTAAATATGTATCGTTTAGAAAATCAAATTTAATTAAAAGGGTTAGGTTGTTTATAGCATATAATAATTGAACATTAAATGGTGTATGTATATAGACATATTAATACATTGTTTTCGTGCATTTAAATTAGGAAGATAAATAAATTGGAAAGTGACTATTAGGGAATATTAAAATACTTTTAAGAAATTTAATTGGAATTATAAATGATTAGATATTTCCTAAGGATTATTCAAATGGTCTTTTAATTGATTAACTGGGAATTATTGGGAACGGGGGCCACATTTCTTTGAAGCTTTATGCCTAACCGTTCCACGTGCCTTGTCCTTCAACCACATTCTGCATGCGTGTCCTTGGGAGGGCAGCTACACCTAACATGGAAGGAGAGTAATGCGCCTTGGGGAGACGACATTCTCTGGCAGAGATATGCTGTAAAAAGAATTCACGTGCCTGGCATGCGGGGGGGATTTTCTGACTTGAAAGTTTCTGATGCCTCGGAGGAAATCCATGGAAGGAGTGCATTCCTGGAGACGATGTTTTTCTGGAAGGAAATGGGTGCAACAATTGGTATGCCTGGTCTAGGCATCCACATTATCTTCTGATGTAGTTGCATCTTCAACATCTGAGAGCGCAGTTCCTAGTTTGGGCAAAGGCAGAGGGGATGCGGGGAAACAGTTGCTGCAGTATTTGCTCCTCCAAACTCTTCCTCTCTGGTATTAATCTTTCACTTCCCCAATTTGGCGAACTACAATATGAAAATAAGGTTTCATCTTACCTTTCTTTGGCATGTTTCCACCGAATGTTTTGGTTTTGATGATGTCCTGAACACGAAGGAGAACCACCCTAAAATCTAGCGTGGTGATCACGCCTCTAATGGTTCAATTGTTCTCTCTCTTTTCAACTCACGTTGCCTTGCGTGCTTCTTGCTCTGTTATTAGAATATGCTTGATTGATCTTTGTGTTTGCTTATTCAATGCTTTTGTTAATGGTTGAGGAGGCATCAGTTCTCCTAATTCTTCTGTGTTCTTTGTATTCCCTCTTCAGCTATGTCTCTACCTTCTCTCTGGCCATGCAGCCTTTACCAACTTCCTGTCTTATCACACTCCTTTCTGAAGTCAGCTATCTAACATTTATAATTTTGTATCAAATTTGTATTGGCATTTTCATTGGTTCATCCCTTAGGCTTACCAAATTCATTTACGTGATTTCAAAATCGGTTCCATTAAACTCGGTGTGCATATCCTATAATCATTTCATTCCTTGACACCCCTTGTACCTGGTGGCTTCTGCATTGATGTGTAGAACTTAAGGCTGATATTCATATATGATGCATTGACACCATTGTTTTATTTGGCACCTTAGCATTAAGGTTTAGGGTGACCCCATGGTAACTAGCGCGGGTATGAAGGTTAGCCATGCACACCTAATAATCAACTTCGTATGTAGCATAATAAGGATTACTGATGTGAGAAGTGTGCACAACCTTCATTCGCTAAACCTGCATGACTGTGTGCGCCTAGAACACAAGCAAAGCTTGCAATTTTAGGACTGGTTCTTGAGTGCTTCATTAATTTAAATATTTTGAGAGCTTCCTTGCAAAATCCATTTTGTGCACATTCTGCAATCATCGCTATTCATCCCTTGGCAACCTATCACTGCTGCAGTGTTTAGATGTTGGAGGGTGTATAAATTTAATTAATCTCCCTGAAACCATCGACAGCCTATCATAGTTACAGTGCTTTGACCTTGGCGGGGGTGTTTAAATTTTATATAATGTCCCTAATACCATTTGCAACCTGACTCAACAACAACACTCGAACATAGAAGACTGTAGCAGTGTAAATAGCCTTCCTGAATTCTTTTGGCAACCTGTCACATCTGTAGTATTGAAAATAGAATGTTGGAGAGGTTTAAATAATCTCCCAAATTTCATTGTCAACCTGTTGCAGCGGCAGCGCTTGAATAGGATAGGGTGCATAGATTTAAAAGAAATAAAATATAATATAATAAAATAATCTCCCTGGTTTCATTGGCATCGTCTGCCAATTGCATTGTCTTGAAAGTTTCTTAATCCTTTTCTATGGAGGCAAACTCAGAAAAGACAACATAGAAATGCATTTATTTTACTTTTTACCACGGTGAATTTATGTATTAATTATTTAATATTTTCATATGTTTAATAATGTTCATCTCAAATAAGTCATTTAACTATTTTAGTTGAATGTTGATACAACAATTTTTCTACTTATGTGTAGCTGGGTTTTCTTGGGAGAGTATACACATTTAAATGTAATGATTTTCCATCCTATTACTAAGAATGTTGTCAAGAACGTATAGATTATGAATTTCTTTAAATATGATAATTATTATAGGGATAAATCTTGTAAATAAGTGAAGCATTTAGATAACTATAGGAAAGTTTAGTTAAATAAAGGAAAGTATTTTACTGTCATTGGTAATGTAAATAAGAAAGATGGTTACCATGGATCATGTGTTGAGTCTCTTCTCATTACTAGAGTTAACTTAAAAGATTCATCTCTTGAAAGCTTAGTTTGTTATAGTTTTAGAAAGTTCATAAAGAGGTATAAATATAGAAAATAGGAATACTTTAACATATTATTGTTTATGTCTTAGATTAGATAATTATTTATTATTACGATTGCATTTGAAACAAGTTTTAGTAAATAATGTCTTAAAGGAAATTAAAATAAAGATTATTAATTGGTCACCAAATGATTCACTTTAATTTATTTTGAAGTAAATAAAGGTATAAGTTAAGGAATAGAATATTATAATTTTAATAGGGTTTTAGTTTACCCTGTTAGTGAATTAAGGAATCAAATGAGTAAATATTGATGATTAAAAGATTTAATTAAGTTGAGTGAATCAAATGTTATAGAATAGAATATTATAATTTTAATAGGGTTTCATTTTACCCTGTTAGTGAATTAAGGAATCAAATGAGTAAATATTGATGATTAAAAGATTTAATTAAGTTGAGTGAATCAAATGTTATAGAATAGAATATTATAATTTTAATAGGGTTTCAGTTTACCCTGTTAGTGAATTAAGGAATCAAATGAGTAAATATTGATGATTAAAAGATTTAATTAAGTTGAGTGAATCAAATGTTATAGAATAGAATATTATAATTTTAATAGGGTTTCATTTTACCCTGTTAGTGAATTAAGGAATCGAATGAGTAAATATTGATGAATAAAAGATTTAATTAAGTTGAGTGAATCAAATGTTATAGAATTGAATATTATAATTTTAATAGGGTTTCATTTTACCCTGTTAGTGAATTAAGGAATCAAATGAGTAAATATTGATGAATAAAAGATTTAATTAAATTGAGTGAATCAAATGTTATAGAATTGAATATTATAATTTTAATAGGGTTTCATTTTACCCTGTTAGTGAATTAAGGAATCGAATGAGTAAATATTGATGAATAAAAGATTTAATTAAATTGAGTGAATCAAATGTTATAGAATAGAATATTATAATTTTAATAGGGTTTCATTTTACCCTGTTAGTGAATTAAGGAATCGAATGAGTAAATATTGATGAATAAAAGATTTAATTAAGTTGAGTGAATCAAATGTTATAGAATTGAATATTATAATTTTAATAGGGTTTCATTTTACCCTGTTAGTGAATTAAGGAATCGAATGAGTAAATATTGATGAATAAAAGATTTAATTAAGTTGAGTGAATCAAATGTTATAGAATAGAATATTATAATTTTAATAGGGTTTCATTTTACCCTGTTAGTGAATTAAGGAATCAATGAGTAAATATTGATGAATAAAAGATTTAATTAAGTTGAGTGAATCAAATGTTATAGAATAGAATATTATAATTTTAATAGGGTTTCATTTTACCCTGTTAGTGAATTAAGGAATCGAATGAGTAAATATTGATGAATAAAAGATTTAATTAAGTTGAGTGAATCAAATGTTATAGAATAGAATATTATAATTTTAATAGGGTTTCATTTTACCCTGTTAGTGAATTAAGGAATCGAATGAGTAAATATTGATGATTAAAAGATTTAATTAAGTTGAGTGAATCAAACATTATAGAATATAATTTTAAAATTTATAAGTGATCCTGAATTATATTATTATGAAAGAAAGGAATTTCGTAGATTAAATTAAAGAGTTATATTTTTTTAGAAATTATAAGTAAATTTAGTCCTTTATATAACATTAAACATTTAAGTAATTATCCTTTATGGGTATTAGTTAATTAAGTTAAGTTTAAAAGAAGACATAGAATTTTATGTTTATATGATGTTAATGGGAATTTTGGAAATCTCATTATTTACTGAATTTTGTACAGCTAATAGTGTTATGTTCTTTCTATAGAGTATTTTAATTATGATGTGTGGTATTTTGTAAATTTAGTATTGTATCATGAAGATTAGTATTCTTCAAATAATCTAATTCGAGATAAAGTTATTCATTTAGTGGAATTATTATTTATTAGAAAGTAGTTTTAGGGTTAAAGGTTTAAGCAATAATGCTTTTAAAAAGACTAGGAGGTTACTTATTAAAATAACTCTTTTATTCATGTGAGTAATCGGGAAAGAACAAGGGAATGGTATAAATTTTGGAAATATGACTGATTGTTGGGTGTGCTTGTAAGGGGGAGCTCATTTGTGACTAAAGGTCATTAAGGGGATTTGATCTTGAGTTTTGTTTTGCATTGAGGGGACTATGTCAATTTTGTTGAGTTTGAAGGTTTTGCTTTGATGACTAACCCTCGTTCTGCCTCATTGTTCATTGGTAAAGTTTGAATTGTAGTCTAGATCATGGGGATTGTAGCCTATGTGATGGGAAATCCGTTTTGGTGTTGAGTTTTCCCATGTTTAAACCTTTGTGTTTTCCCTTGATCGTATTCATATTTTAAGTTCTCATGGGTGTATTCTATTCCATGATTTGTTTTTCCTAGATATGCCTATGAGCGAGATGGTTCATGCCTCGCACGTGTTTCTATTTGGTGGCTTTTATGCATTGGTACACTCTTGTTGTTGTGAGTCTTGTTTCGAAACTGTTCGAAAGAGTCTCCTAATCAAGCAATGTTGTACTCGTTGCATGTTGTTTTATGTCAGTGTTATAGTGTTATGCATATGAAGAAAGTCAAGTCGTTCATTGGAAACTAATGGTTATATCCCATGTGGATGAGTTGGAGCAACTCAAGTTGTCGAACTACGGTGCCTCTGCGAATTATATACGTAGGCAAGGCCATCAAGTGATGAGCCCCCGAGGCATTAGGTCGGGCCCCTAGGACTGTTCTTCTGAGTCTTGTTTGAGACTTGTCGTTTATTCCCGATAACGTAAAAACTACCATTGATTTATATAGCTTGTCTTAGTAATCATGTGCTAACTATCTTTGATCTTATGTGTGTGCCAAGTCATGTAGACCTTGCAGGTATAGGCATTGGGAGCAAGGAATTGTCGATAAAATAGAATGTAAGAGGTATGTTAAGCTGACCTAAGTAAGTAGACTCTATTGCCAAAGTTAGTAAATCACTTCTATCTTTTCTTGTAACTTGTGTGATCATTGAATATAGCTATAAGTAGTGAATTGTGTTGTTGTTGTCTTATAAGTAAACAAAAATTAAAATAAAATAAAATATTATTGCAAAATTAGGAAAGATGTTACAGTTTTGCCTGGTTGTTTAGTGTGTAAAATGTGGGCATGAGATTGGTCACTTTGTACCTTATTTTTCATTAATTTCTCATTCTTGTACTCAATGTACTTTTCCCATTGATATTAGGGAAAAATTATGTGATGAACTATTGTATCTTTGATATGTTGTATCTGTGGAAATATGCTCTGCAGTTGTATTATGGAACTGTGATTTGAATTGCAATGAAATGATGTATCGTTTTCCATGCTTGTGATCATTAATAGTAGTGTGTCATCACTATGTGTTCTTGGTTGTTTATTCTCTTCCATTTGATAAAAGTTTATGATTCGTAATGACCGTTTCGTGTACCCCAGAGGACGTGAAAGATTTAGTAAATGCATAATTGCTTTTCGTGTAATGTGTGCACACATTCATCATATGCAATGTTACGATGTTTGTTGTCCTTTGGATTTCACGGTGGGGCATTACACAATGCTCCCACTGTGGTGACACTTGATATTGAGTTATGGAACAAAAGAAGAGAGTTTTCCTTGAAGCAAAAAGATTGGGAAAAGGAAAAATAAAAATTATTGTCAACTCATACTATAATAGTTGATAATAGGAGGCAAAGATTAAGAAATTAAAGGTAAAAATAGATGAAATGACAGACAAGACAATCTAATTATTGAGGTGTAGACCTCAAGCCAAGGTGCATACTTTGTTTCTCAAAGAAAAATTTCTCAGTTTTCAATTCATCTAAATAATTAGTGACCTCCCACTCCCATTAAGTACAACCACACTGTTTTTAAAAGTGTTCAAGCAATCTACATTGGAAATACAAGATTAGCTATGTGAATTCTATTTACACAACCTGATTCTTCCCTATGAAATTACATGGAACCCAAAGAATTGGCTTCTTACATCCATAATGAACATCTAATGGGATGCTTGAAGCAGGAATATTAGGAAAGAGAAAAATCATTCCCTCTTTAGTTGAGGGAAGAATTAGGAGACTCAAAAATAATGGTGTATTTGTGGATAAATATTATAGAGAGAGAGAGAGGGAGTGGTACCTAGTGAAAATAATAGATTGTAGGGACAAAGATTACAAGAGGTTCAAAGAAAATGCAATAGAGACAATTAGGGAGGCACTTAAATTTTCCTAGGATAGATGGAGGGAGCTTATGCTAGAACATAACAAGATGAAACCCCTTTCTATCTTCAACTATTTAACAATAGTCAAAAGGGCACATAAGTACATCATAGTCACATTGAAAAATTGAATCACTTGGCTTCCCCTCACCTTTCGTCCTCATCTCCTTTTGTTTCATATCCCACATTATATAGGAAGGAGAGAAGAAATAGATGCAAAAAAGGAAGATAGGTGGGGAAAAATATCAGATCAACAAGGATTTTACTTAAAGCAGGGGATAGGGGTGACCATAATGATAGACTACAAAGAAACTACATTACAATACAACCTTTGACCCTGAACCCGCTTGAGGATAAGCAAGAAGTTAAGCTAGGGGGGAATGATGAGCCTTAGAATTTACTCATTTCCTACAACAATTTCATGATTTCTATCTTATTTCTACTAAGCTTTATAGACACTACCAAGGCCTTTTATATACCTTTAAATATTTTAAAGAATTAAAATAATATGTATGTGGTATTAATGAATGTATGCATTGATTTCAGATGTCTATAAGTTTATAAAGATTTCTTGATTAATTAAAGTGATTAACTATGAAATGCGTCTTTAGAAATAAGACTAACCCTTGTAGAAAAAATACATGTCAACCTACAACAGAAGGATTTCTAACCTATAGAAAAAGGGTGATAGTTCAACACAATGAAGGAGTCAATCAACTACAACATAAACATGTTTTTCAAAATGGAATGAAGATGATGATTAGGAGTCATGGACACAGTTATCCATGTGGCATTCCATCTGCTGAATAAACTTGGAAGAGGAAGAAGTATGTTTTAATAAGGAATGATAGTTATGATAAGGATTTTTTGTCCAACGTGTTCCTATGTTATAGAATCCTTCTTAAAAGGTGTGAATCCTTGTTTGACTTTTGCACTCTCGCTTCCAGAAGTTAGTTGTTTTTGTTAAGCTTTAAAGACTCAATTTCTCTTTCTATCTTTCTAGAAGAGTTGATGCTTGTTGGATAGTTTGTTTACAGTTTGATAATAATCAGACTCTAACGGACCCTATTTAGGAAGATGTCCTTTTTAGAGACCACAGTAGTTAGAGGATATGCTAGATCTTTGTAGAAATTAGATTGAATGGAAATTGCTACATTATGTTTTAATGTTTGATATATTACAATGAAGAAGATTTCTCTTGATACATAATTTTCCAAGTTAATTGAAAAAGATACTGGAATGCAAAACTCAAGCAAGGGCCACTTGAGGTATTGTTGATTCCACATATTAAGAGTAGTTAGTTAGATTATGCATTGAAGTTATTAATTTTGACTATTAGTTTACATTGTAACTCATTGTTATCTTAAGATTTCCAATTCAATGCTTTATTTTATATTCAGTTCAATGATTAAGTTAAGATAAGTGTATGCTGAAACATAAGATTAATCATTTATAGTCCATGGAATTAATAGGTACTTTTAACAACTAGAAGTAATTAGATTACTTACTCTGTTTCTTTACTAGAAATTACTTTGAGTTTGATAGGGAGGTTGGATGAATCAATCACTGATTCAAGCTCTAGGTCTTGTTTGGAAGACCTCTAAGGTGTCTTACTTCACCACTTCAACCTATAGGATCTTCTAGTATTTAGGATCCCTTGGTCTAACTTTTCCAACCCCAACTACCAACACAATTTCTTGCTACCAAGTCAAGACTTGGTGTAATCTTGCAACTCTAATCTTAGCCTTAATTCACCCCAAAGGCTACAAACCTCCAAGTTATTGAATTTAACTTTGCAGGGGTGTGGAGGTACTTCAAAAGACTTCAATCCATCCTACTATGGTTCTTGAAGGTCCACCTGACTCCATTTCTTGGTCACTTTCACCAAACCCTCATTTAGGTCTTAAAAAGGCTACTAGCCCTAGGAGCCCTAATTAGGCCTCCTTCTTCGAGAAAACAGGTTAGTTCCCCAAATATTTCCAAAGAACCCCCAATCTTTCTTTGAGATTCCTAGTTCATACAAACACCTCACAAAGATTTTTGGGGTCTTGGGTCTTAACTGTCCATACAAAGCCTTAACTTGAAAATGGGCAATACTAGGGTTTTTAAGCCCTTTTCTGGTTTCTCTCAAACTTTCAAGTCTTTCCCCGACCAGATGAATTGATGGAGTTTCCTCCTAATTACCAAGTCTTGATAAGACTCACACCTACCTTCTCCAAAAGGAAATTTGTCAAGAATTTGTCACCCCTGCAAATTATGTGCTCTGCACTTAAGTCTTCCTACTCGGGCACTTCCCTAGCTAGCCTAGGGAAAGACTTCCACAGTGGCTCCTGTGCTTTCAAAAACCCTAAATCCTACCATATATACATACATGGAGTCTAGTCACTATTTCCAAAGGTCCATACAATTTGTACGGTGGGAAAGTGAACTAATACTCCATTTTCTCAAAACTGCCTGGTTCAGACCAGCAACAATGTGGAAACAAAACTATTTACAAACAGTGATTGAAATTGAATAAAGAGACTAACTAATGGCACACAATGCTTGTATAACTACTACACTACCTCCTGCACAAGTTGCAATTCCATGATTAAGCCATTAAAACCTAACTTCAATGTAAAATCAGAAAAATGAACTTTTAAACACAATTGCTTTTCTTGAATTCATAAAACTTCCAAAACTTAACAAAGGCTTCCAACCCCACTTCAATGCCAAGGCTTTCCATAAATAGGGTCTCTCTTTTAGTTATGGGCTTTCCTTGGCCACTTGTAACTCCAATTGAGTATTATTTGCAAAAATTGAAAAGAAACTCCTAAAAGGTCAAAACCTCATTTACAAAAAGCCTTAAGCCTAACCAATGGTCAACATGACCTTAATCAGATGATCAACACCCAATAAAAAATGCCAATAAGGCTTACATCCAAGTGAACTAAATTTTATTGCTTAGTTGTCCTAGACAAGACTATCCTAGACAACCTATGATAACCTATGGGTGCTCCTGCACTAGAGTTATTCTTTCAAATGCTTGTACTCAATGGATTATGTTAGGATTCATGAAAGCACATATAGTGCCAACATCATCTTAAGTCTACAAATCCTTGGTTGACACTATAATGAAGCCCCTTTTTAATAATGAATTGCTTAATATATGAAGGATCTTTAGGTCCATTAAGCCGTGTATGATTAGTTACACCAGTTAATTATACATCAGGAGAAATTTCTATAGTCATGTCTCATTTTCAATCAATCTAAGTATGTACATATTAGATATTTACTTATATCTTCCTTGTTTCTATCTCTTATGTATATTTTCCATTCTTGAGCATGTATTTTCTTCTAAGTCTTATCTTCCTTTCTTGTTAGATTTTCATACCTCTCCATCCTACCATCCATATTGCTTGACACCTAGTGCCTTGTCCTTTAGTTGAGTCTAATGTTATGGCCAAACCTCGACCCTTTATATATATTCCTATGTTTATATTTCCCTCCTAACTTCCTTGCAGATTTTAATATATTTCTAACAATATATATTTGACACCATTATTTTCAAAGTGGAAAATTTCCTACCCTTGATCATTATTCAAATTTGAAGTTATGGATGTGCATGGTGGTTGACTTGTCTATTTGTGCAGGATATAAAAGAGAAAATGTTTTCATCTAGGAGGATTATCAAACCTTAATCAATTTCAATAAAAATCTATTTGTAGCACTCGTGTTCAAGAATGTGAATCCTAGAATAAGAACCCTAGTGATTTTAGAGAACCATCTCATATACTAGTTGTATTTTATCTTCGTTAGATGCAACCTTCAACTGCATTGTAATGATCTGGTTTACCATTATTATCAGTGTGAATTTTTTGTTGTAGCTACTAATATTTTAAAACTATTTAAATATAATACAATCATTAATGTAATAAGATAGAGATCAATACTTCATCTATTATTATTTTTTATTATAATAAGAAGATTCAGAGTCATTTATATCATTTGTTGTTTGAATGCAATGATATTTATTATGCATGAATACTATTTTAAAATCTATGTTATCTAAGATATAATTGAATTCTAGGGATAATAGTGTTGTTTTTGATAAAGTAATAAACATTTATAGGGTGTTGTACCCTTTACATGATGAGCCCAAAGGGCCAAAAAGGATAAAAACCAAAATAAATCCAAAAAGATTATAGTAAGAACATACGAGAGACACATACACAACCTAGTAATAGCATAGGCACAACAAAGAAAAACCCGACCACTAATTGTCTAAACCCTCCCATTTCTTGACCAGGAGGTGTAACACATCCTCCCCAATCAAGTTGGGGCCTTCATCTGTGACCATATTTGAGAGAGTGAGAGTTTTCTTGTGAATCATCTTGATAGCGAACCGAGCCAGGCAATTAACCTTACGATTCAGCATAGCTACCTGCTCCTAGAGTACACCGAGCTCATCTGATTTGTCCTCCTTGCTCTCGATCTCTTTATTAGCACCATCCCTAGTATCCAAGGAATTGGTAGAGTCCTTTCGAAGCATTCGGTTTAAATTAGAGAAGTGACTAGGGTCTTTTATGGGTCCTTTATCCTCCATTTTCTCAGTAGCTTTGATGCCTTCATTTCTGTCACCAGACTTAACCGAGTCACTGGAGATGCCATCAACAGGGGCCTCCTTCTTGTATTGTGCCAATATATGGGATCTTCTCACACTCATATGCGTTGTCCCCGTCTCAAAACTAGCACCCACCATAGTATCACCCTTAGAGTGTTTTTCCTTGGCACATTTACCTTCCTCAGAGACCAGAAGAACCCTCAAAAGGAGAGACACATTTTTTCTATTTTTCTTAGCAGCCTGTCTGCTAACCTTCTTGTGTTTCAGCTCATAAATCCCAACAGCAGCACCCAACTGATTCAACCCAACAACAAATTTCTTTTTCTTCGGGGGAGAAGTGGCTATAGTCTTAGTACCAGGATCACCCTTAGGAATGGGATATTTCCTCTTAGAGTCCTCTGAGACAACAGGGGAAGGGTTACCAGGGTTAATTTATGGGGGTTCTAATTCTTCCACTCTCATAGCTAAGATGGGTTTGGGAGGGACCAAATCCGAATGGAAATGGTAGAGTCTATGGATTAGGTCTTGGTGCAATGGTAAAGGAGGTGGAGAATCAAGGTTAAGAGTGGCAATTTTTTGGGATTCTTTGATGGAACTTTCCAAAGAAGAAAGCAAAAAGAACAGGAAGCTAAGCAACATTTTGTGCCTTAAGTGATTTAACAAAGGTAAGTGGTAAAAATAAAATACCTTGAATTGACCCTCAAGGGTAACGTACTTCATGATGGAAAGGTAGACCTTATCCCATGGTTTAGATGACACTTCTTGGTCGAAGCCAGACTGCTTTTTCACTGTCTTCTCATTCCCCTTAAAAAATGCATTCAAACTTACCAAGTCTTGCATTTTTGTGTGTTTTTTATACTTCATGCCCTCACAGGAAAGGCTAGTAGCTTTACCAATTACCTCTTCATCCACATTGAAAGAAATACCACCCAAGCTGACCCAATGATCCTTCCAAGAGCTGGAAAACCGAGCTGACAACATCTCGTCATGGCCCACAAGATTTTCCATGAGTGGCGCAAGCCCACATTTTGAACATATATGCCAAGCCAGCTAGCAAATCTCCTCATAACTATCAGGCTCAGTCCTAATATGATCTCCACCCATCATGATCCACAACACATAGTAGCCAAAAAAGAAATGCCAAAAAATAGAATGAATGTCAGAGAGGTTACCGTTGTAGAAATAAACTTTACAACACCCGTTGGGATGAAAAGGTGCTATAAAGGTAGAGTGACGTTTACATGCTTTGACGGTCATATCCGATAACATCCACCACGTAGGCACGTAATCATCACAAGGAAACCCAAGAATTAACCCAATAGAAATAATTATTGGATCCAGATTTAAATCAAAATATCCCATCAACTTAAAGAGGTTACACACTTCCCAAATCCATTTGAATGCGGGGGGAAGATTAGATTATATATTTAAGTACATCTGATAAAATCTAAGGTGAAATATGTTGGTATGTGGCGACTAATCATGATATACTATACACTCTTCATGTATCCTCGTCGGGGTCCTGGACCAGGCCGAGACTTGGGTGAGGGTTCGGGGGCAGTAGCCCTCGAGAATTTTTTTTTCCCATTTTTTGCTTCATCACCGACAAAAGAAAAAAACCATCTTTGTAGAACCCTAATTCTAGTAGCTTCTAAAAAGCTTGTTATAAGTGGTTGGGATGGGAGTTGTAGTATGGCATTATTTGTGTGATTGTAATATGTTTTGCACTGGATAATAAAATCATTGGATGGTTGCAGTTTTGTGGATGTAGCCCATAATGGGTGAACCACGTTAAATTCTCTATGTTGTCTTGTTTCTATTATAATTTTCCAAGTGTTTTATTTCTATTTTTTATTGATCAAATATGCATTTAACTATTAGATATCTACCTTCTAACCCTAACAAAAGAGATGCCTTAATTTGGAATTATTAAATAAGATGGATGAGTGCATCCTTATACATGAGCTCCATGAGATTTGATGAGAACTATTGTACCATTGAAAAGGAAACCCGTAAGGGTTAGGGGCCCCACCAAAAATGAAAATAAGAAGAATCCATGTGGCCACCCACTTGGGCCTAGACTCCTCACACTTCCTAGGCCAAACCAACCAATGATCCATCAGGGAATGCCACCTGTACTTGAAAATGAAAGACAGATCAATCATTAATAATAGAGTAATTCCTCTACTCGAAGAGGATTAACCTTTGAATAGATGCTGACAGAACTTCCATATTTTTCATGCAAATCTACCAGATGGACCCCAGGTTGGCGAAGTTGTCAGCCACCTGGTTACCTTTCAAATTTAGAGACTAAGTTATTGATATCTAGAAGAATATCCCTTAAGTTCCAACCAAGCAAACTACCCAGATTAATAGAGTCTATCACATTTTTAGAATCCCCTTCAATCTCCAAATTTTTAATTCCCAGAGTGACAACAATCTCAACACCCTTGAGCAATGCATGAGACTCCACCACCATAGAAGAGTGAATACCTATACCAACACCATACTCGACAACCAAGTTTCCCCAACAGTCTCTTATAGCACCACCAATACTGGCCGGACCAAGGTTCCCTTTGGTTGTGCCATCAAAATTTAGAAATTTAGTTAAACCACCCCTCGACTAGATGTTTCCAAACTGTGTTTTTCCTAGCAAGAGATTTTGGAGTTGTCAATGGAATCTACACTAAGCTCAATTTTCTAGGCTTTAGCCATTTTAATCTCCCAAATAGTTGGGGTTGTGTCCAGTGGTTTCCACTTCAATAAGGAAAGGCTAATAGTGTTGTCAATTAAATAATGATTTTTTTATTGAAGGATAAAAATTAGATTTATATTATTATTTTTACCTAAGACATTGCAATAACTTGGAAAACAACAAAAAAGCTAAAAACTAGTTATTTTAACTTCTTATAAACAAAGGACATCCAAATATAAAAACTATTAACAAGTATCTTTCACTAAATACTTTGTAGAGAGGTCTATAAGTCCTAGAACATTCTAGGAGAGAAAATTCATTTGCAATAACCAAGCATCATATCATCACTATCCAACACACTAAGAGTGACAATAACAATTTTGCAAAAAATCTTATTAGAAAACATACCTGGCTAAATTTTAGGGATATACAATCTCCTTTTACCTAGGATATATTATCCCTCTTCTAGTCATCTGGAAGGACTATGAGAATGTTATAGGATTGTTATAAGGAAGTAATAAAATGAGAAATATTGTTTGATTAGGAGGATAAAACCAAAGCCAACTAAGAAATTATGTTGAACTTAGGCTTATCCACCTCACTAGGCAATACTTGTTTTGAGAGAATTGCCACGTTATCTTTGTCTTGATGTTTTAAAACTATGCCAATCAACACGGTTACCTCTTGATTGCTAGTACTACTTGGATTCTTTGTGTGATATCCAATATTCTATGGTTTCAATTAGTTTTACAATTCCAAATTATGGTCCACCCTTCTTTTTATGAAGGAGAGTCTTAGTAAAGGCTAAGGAGTGGGATTTATATGAGGGGATACTAATAGATAATACTTGATCTTATGATCAAAATACTATCACCTAAAACAAGTTTTTGGAAAATTAAGATAAAGAACCAACTCTGTAGGATGTATTTGTCCAATTTGAATTTCCATAGTTTTATATAAATCTTTAGAAAGGTAAACCTTAATATAGACTTGACTTTTAGGATAAGACAAGAATTTTTTTTTGGCTTGACACATGTAACACTGTCAAGAAAGTCAACAATGGTGGTCTAAAAATTCCAACAAGGTAAAGCTAAACCCAAGAGTTCCACCTTAAAAGGAACAAAAAGAACCCTTTTATTTAGAGAACAAAGTCTCGAGTCCAAGGCTATAAGACCAAAAAGGAAGCACAAAAATTAGGACCATGTTTAAGAATGAGTTCCACATGGTTGTCTCTAGAAAAGAAAAATAAAAAAGACCCCTTGATGAGATCTTGAAAAAAATGATGCAAGGCTTGGCCAAGTCTTGTTAACCACCTCTATAAGCATGCTTTAAGAGGAACCCTCCCAAAAAAAATCTATCAAAGTAAAATGTTTGGGACATTTACAAACATTGTCAAACCATTCAGTTTAGATTAAAAGCATGGGAATTCTACCATAAATATTCTTAATTTATAAATGAATTATAAAGTAAAACAATATCTCAAGTTCCCAAAACGTACTATGTTGAAAATACACTAACACACATAGTAATTTACCTTAGTAGTTAAACAAGCCATTTACACCCAAATTAATTATACATATACTAATATTTTAAGGATGGATCAAGATACTTAGGGAGAGTAGTGAATTACCTCGAAAAAACCTATTCAATACCACCCTCCTTTCGTTGGGCATATTGGGCCTCGATGGAAGGGCATAACGTTAGAATCAATAGTGACCCTTCATTAATTAATTCATTAGTTCATTAATTAATGAATTAAAGAGTCAGCCAATATCCATTTTGAAATATTTATACTTTATAGGGTTGGTACTGCATACCTTAATTAATTAATTCATTAATTAATGAATTAAAGATTCATTCAATATCCATTTTGAAATATTTTCACTTTAAAGGGTTGGTACTGCAGAGTCAAATTCCATTTTAACTTGCATGATGGGTTAAAGTGTTGATTGGGTGAGTCAATATATTTTTCAACATTAACAAATCTGATGGCTGATGGAAATTTAAGGTTGCTTGAATAATTTGTTACTTTTGATTGAAGTGGTTTTATTAGAGCTATCATTTGTAGCCAGCCACTAGGAGTCATTTCTATTATTTCTTGATTCTTAGTTGGTTGGCATAATTTTAGGTATTTTATTTCTTTTGGAGTGACTGATAGTATTTCCACTTGGTTACTATTGATGATTTCATACAAGAGTGGTAGTGTCTAGGAAAAGTTGAAGAACAACTTGATCCAATCATGAAAACCTAGTTAAATCTCACTTAGCAAGAAAATGAATCTTGGGAAGAATTTCTATATGTAATTTCTTCAAATATATTGGAATTCATCTTTGTTAGAAATTAGGATCTTAGGATACTAATCACTTTAAAAAACATATAAAACAAATAAAATGAGAATCATACAAGAATAAATTTTACACATTACACAAGATATATATGGGGAAAACCCTTTTGAATAAAAAAACCCGCCACAAACCATCATTTTATCAAAACACTTACAAAATGGTCTATTCTAACATTGACTGCAGCTAGGGAACCACTTCTCCTTACTTTCACATGGCCAATAATATTTCATGTCTCTAGTAATATAATTCACTATATATCTCAAAATTTTCACACTCTCAAATGAGAGAGAACCTCATTTAATAGAGGAGAAAGGGTAGTGTAATAATTGAAGGGGTATTAGTCACATCTATTCAACAACCAACATTCTTAAATAATTAATAGTTTGATACTTCTTAGACTAATTATATTTCACATGGGATATACTTAATAAGCATATAATATATAAAGATTTATAAACTTATGTTAGAACAATATATAAATGTTATAAGGGTATATGATCCCTAATAAAATTGTTTTCTAATACCCCCCTTAATGTTAATAGGGGGCATCACATGTCAATTTCTATAAAAGAAAAATTGAGTTATCCTAGTAACGTAGGTATTCTTTGATAGTGATAATCATGGACACAAATATATGCCAAGATGAAAACCATGTATTCTAGACTACATAAAGGTCATCTAAATCTCATGAATTGTAATCCTGGTGTTTTAAAAAAGATGTTACGAGGTCTTATAAAAATGTATATTGAAGCTTGATTCTAGTCAAATTAACCTCACCCCATATTCATTACATAGTGCCCATAAGACATATAATACAATGATTTTACAAGTGAAAGTTTTATAGAGAGAATAATTTTACAATATGTCTTAGGACTTATATTATTCCTAAAGGACTTACTAACACATATAGGTCATATGTTTTTCCTATTAGGACTTACTTATACTTGTTGGGACTTAAATATGTCTTATGTTTGACCTATTAGGACTTGCTTATGCTAGAAGGACTCACAAATAGGATTTATCCACTAGGTGGTGTCATTGACATTGACATTCCACCTCAATCGAATCACCTATGGCCAAGCATTAATATGATTTTGGAGAATTTTGCATTGCAGATAAATTCAATATCAGATGGTCGAGATTCCAATATATTTCTTCTTGAATATAGTATGCCACTAGATATTTGGACGAATGGAATTGGAGATAAATTTTATGATGAAATGTAGTGCCCTTGCAGATTTGGTCCTTCGTCACATTTGAGTAAGTGTGGTTGGTTGAATTGAGATGTCTTGTTGACTTCGTGACTATATTACTTAATTTGATTTCAAAATTATGTGATAGATTTAATATTATGATTAGCCTTGAGTAATCAATTCAAATTTATTTATAAGGTAACTTAAAATAATTTGGAATTAAATATTAATTAAAAACAATATGTTTGTGGAAAGGTGTTATGTGGTGATATTGATTATTAATTACTAAAATAAATTATGGGATTAAATGTTTAATGTTAAAGAAACAAATAAAGATAAATATTAATCTCATTAGATTTTAATTGATTAAATGGAAATTAATTTAATTTTAAATCAAATATAAAGATGGTTATTATTTTAATGTTGAGTTTTGTTACTAAATAAAGATAACTGTTGCCAAGGTTGAGTTTTAAATTAATACTAAATTAAAATAAGATACTAAATGGAATAAAGATATTAGACAACAAGTTAAAGCAATTAAAAGATAGAAAGATTTCACATGCAAAGCATGCATAGTTTTGAACTAAATGTTGAAAGGAAACTTGTTGTTCCTTTTGAGATTTATCTGATCTTTTTTTGGGAGATAAAATAGCTTTTCCTTTTGGATAATAAATATCATTTTTTGGAGAGTTTGGGGTTTGGGATCTTTGATTTTCAATTTTCAAGAATGAGGGCTCTAAAGAGTTTCTTCCGTGGAATAAAAGTGGAAGCTGCAGAATTTGAGAAATGGGAACTCGACACTAGTTTCTAGCTGTGTTATACATTTAACCAAGTTTCATTCTTTTGAGCTTGTAGGCATCTAAATTTGGACACTTACATTTGTCCAAATTTATCCCTTTTCGTCTAACTATCCTCTTACTTGCATTACTTAAGTAATATTGCTATTATTTAATTAATATCCTTAAATTAATCTAAATCCCTAAGGTATTCAGTTAATAATTAAATATCTTACCCCTTTACTCTCCTTTTCATCAAATGAATTAAATAAATATGACATTTATTTAATTCCTCACATGTCACATCATTTTCGTTAATCTTAGTCAACCTCCTAATTCCATCATTAGGGATGTGCACATGCCTAAACCTTTATTATGATGTGTCACATCCTTCAACTTTTGCAAGTTGGCTTCTAATCTTCTTTAACCACTAATTACTAATCAGTTAAGCCTAATCAACCCTTTGGTCAACTCTTCTCACATCCCAAGGAATTTTTAATTTCTTTTATCTTTCCAAGGAGTATTAAATTAATTTTTCCCTTCCACATATAATCATTGAAGGGTCACATCAATCACATGTGGACTCTTCCCCATGTGATCATTGAAAGGTCACATCAGTCACATGTGTACTCTTCCCCATATTATCATTAAAATGTCACATCAGTCACATGTGGACTCTTCCCCATGTGATCATTGAAAGGTCACATTAGTCACATGTGGACAAGCACTTCCCTTTTGGGAACCTTGTCTTACCCATTGGACATTCCCCAAGCATGTGAATTTTAAATTCACTTTTATTCCCCCAATAACGTCTCTCATCCCCATGCACATTAATAAGTAATTTTTAATTCCTTTAGTCAACTCTTCATTTCAACTGTTAATCTTACCTTCCCTCTTTCGATCTCAATTGTCCATCTTTTTAGGGTTTCTCTCCATAAAATGAAAGAAGTTTCTTTCATTCTCTAATTTCACACATTATGCATTCTCATTCAACATTTAAGCAACTCAACTCTCAAGCTCTTGCATCTACCTTCATCCACCATTATTGTTGATCTTCAAGCTTTCACTGTGGCCATCCCTTACATCCATCAAAATACCCACTTGGATCATTTGAATCTACATCCAACCCTCATCATTTTCAATCCATTTTCATCCACCTTTCCATCAAAAGGAGCATACAAAATCAACATCAAAGGGCCAATCAAAGATCAATCCAAGACAAGGTAAAAATCTGCTTTTTGTTATCTTTATTTTGTTTTGGATTCAACTAGGCTTATCTCGAGGTGTTAGTATTGATTTCCTCTCTTTTTCACTTTGTTTTTCCATCACTTGGATGGGTTAACTTCACTGGCTCACATTTTTGGGATGCCTAGTGGGACCCACAAATGGGTCCCTATCTTTTATGTTTTTTGTTGTTTCACTTTTTGTAGGTTCAGGTTGTAGATAGGCGACTCCTCCCAAGTTTTCTGTAGAGGGGTGTACCTTCCCTAGGAGGGGCGAATTTCCCCCAACTTGGAAAAACCTACCCTTGGCAGAGCTAAAACTATTGTTTTAGTCCATTTACAATTTGTTTTCTAACAATTTTCTGCATAGGGGCAAACCTGCCCTTACAGAGGGGCGAACCTGCCCTCTTCCTGGGGAGAACCTAGCCTCTTTTAGAGGGGTGAACCTACCCAAAAACAGAGGTTTCTACAAGGTAAAACTATTGTTTCTACACTATTTCAGGCTATTTTCTGACTTTTTTTTGTAGAGGGGCGAACGTACCCACGACAGGGGTGAACCTGCCCAGACAAAGCTTTTGGTGAGGTAAAACAGTTGTTTCAGCTCCATTTTAGCTTTTGTTTCTTATCATTTTGAGGTCCTAACCACCTAACATCATCTATTTGTGAGTTTGTTTATGTTTTTGCTACCTTCGTACAACTTATTTCATGCTTGATGAAGAATGGAGATCAAAACAACTAACATTTTTCTTGTAGGATGATTTGTTTATATATTTTATTTATCGTTTTCGTTGATCAATCTAGGCACATAGTCTAATTAGGGGGAGTCAACTTATTGATTTTCGTGTTTGCAAGTCCATTGTGTCACCCAAGGGGGCATTACTTCGTTCATGCTTCCCCTTCCACTTCGTGTGAGCCTAGGGAGTAGCCAAGAACAATTAGTGTTCTCTTTCTAGTGGGACCTGCTTGGGGATTTCATCACCCCAAGGGACGATCCCAACCACATGTATTGATAGGGTATACAAAGGGGGGAGAGCGAAAGTTGTACCTCAATCCAGTCACATCGTGTCTGGTAGAGCGTTGAAGCTAGGGTGATACCTAGATAGACATGAAGAGTTAGTCTGAGCCCTTCAGTATCTCGCTGGGGTTCCTGACTCACGCTTGGGACGAGCTGGTGTTCACAGTTTGTGCCTCATGTACTAAACATATATTGAGGACTCCCCAGACGCCTTGTTCATCCTAGATTAAGGACTATGTTGGCTATACCCTCTTACTACTAATCTTAGGATTGTGCTACTTGAACTATTTTCTTTGTGCGAAACTAGTGCATATCTTATTAGTCAAGTTAGTTTTTGCCTCTTGCTTACTTTTTACTGTGTCTTTTGGTCCTTGCCATAGTTGTTTTCACTTGGGTCAAGTCTAAGTCTGTTGCAGAGGGGTGAACCTACCCTAACTTGGGCAAACCTGCCCTCTATCTCACTCATTCCTTAGCCTATTTCTGTCAAAATTGTCAAACCTTTCACTAAATAGGTGAACCTACCCCATAGAAGGGCAAACCTGCCCCTACAGAGGGGCGAACCTAACCTGTAGAGGGGTGAACTTTCCCTTTGTTAGCCAAACAACCATCAAAAAAGCTAGTTTCTTAGGTTGGGTGAACCTGCCCTCTTCCTTGGACAAACCTGCCCTTGTAGAGGGGTGAACCTGCCCTCCAAACAACCTTTTTCACCTTCCGTTCAACCATTTTGAGCACCTATTGGCCCTTTTTGAGCACCCGTTTGCTCATTCTGAGTACTCGTTTGCCCATTCTGAGTAGTCATATCCCTGTTATGAACATCCTTGCATCATATTGAGCAATCATCCCTTCATTCAGAACAGTCACCCCCTCATTTTGAGCTCCTGTTTACTTGATCTGAGCATTCGTTTCTGCCTTTTTTTTACTGAACAGGAAAACTTGACCTATACTTGGGTGAACCTGCCCCTTATTTTTGGAAAACCTACCCTTAACTTGGGTGAACCTACCCTAACTTGGGAAAAATTTCCCTAACTTGGGAAAACCTGCCCTCCAAATAGTCATCTTCACTCTCTGTTTAGTCATTTTGAGCACCCGTTTGCTTGTTTTGAGCACTCGTTTGCTCATTCTGAGTACCTGTTTTCCTATTTCGATCATTCATATCCTCATTCCAAGCATCCATTCCCCATCCCAAACGTTCATCCCCTTGGTCCAAGCATTCACCTCCTCGATCCAAGCAGTCGTCCCCTCATTCTAAGCACCCGTTTACTTGTTCCGAGCATTTATCCCCCACCTATCTTTCACTGAATATCCTTGGGCGAACCTACCATATATCTTTGGGTGAACATGGCCTCTGTCCTTGGGTGAACCTTCCCTATAACTTTGGGCGAATCTACTCTCTGTCCTTGGGCGAACTTGCCCCTCAAACAACTAATTTCACCTTCATTTGTCTTCCCACCATTATCGTTTTCATTCATCAACATTTTTTGAAATTCATCGTTTCATCAACCAAATCACATGGGTGCATCTTATAACATCATTAGATTCCATATCCATCATCAACTCATCCATCCCAATCACCTAGACTTCGTTTTGAGGGTTTTGATTTTTATGCAGAAACTTCTGGAGGCCATAACTTTTGACTCGGGTGTCCGATTGGGTTGAAGTTTTATGGGTGGTTGCGTTATGAGGTGGCATGTGGATTCTCAACTAACCTTCAATGGTTGGCCCCCATTTTGACACATTTTCAGGGCTTCAAACTTTCATCTTGACCCTCAAAATCGTGATTTAGTGTTTTTTTTCAATTTTTAAAAATTATTTTTGTTAATAACTTAAAATGCATGTCTCAAACTTAGGATGTTAGTTGGAAATTCATCCTACCTTAGTTTTAGGAAGCTTTTGGGAAAAAACTAGACTCTCAAAGATATGTCTGTGCAGTTACCTAAAATGGAAAAATTTGACAATTTTTTAAAACTACCAAATCTAGAAAAATCTGATTGTCAGCATCTTATGTCCTCTAGCTAAAACCCCTGAACTTGGTTTAGAATCAATCCCATCATGTCCTTTGATCCAATCCCAATCTAAGCTTTGTTCCATCTGCATTCTCCCAAGTTCATTCATTCATCATCTGAATCATATAGGTACATCATCCGAGAGCATCTCTAGGTTAGGTATCCATCATCATTTTCCCCATCCAAATCCCTTGAACTTCCTTTCAGAAGTTATTATCCAAATTGACCTAGGTGTCTGAATTTGATCATCATCATCAACATCTTCTTAGGATTTTCATCCGTCCTAAGTTAATCATCATCGTTAGCCCAATCAATTCACTTTCAATCTCAAGGTGGATTTGGTGTCGCAATCATCCATTTATCCTTTAATCTGATCAATCAATATCCTAAGTCACCTAGGGTAATCCCTGAACAGGGATTCCCAATCCCTTTCATCATCCTATATGATCCATCATTCGATCTTATCAATCATCGATTGATCTTATCCAATCCAATCACATCACATCCCTATCCAATCACCTTCGACCCAATCAATCTGCTTCCATCTCAAAGAAGATTTGGTGTCATAGTCATCCTTTGATAATCAAATCCGATCATCAAAATCAATCCCAACGCATCATCCAATCATCCTAATCTGAGCTTTAATCCAATCCCAATCTGAGCTTGACCTAAATCCCGATTTGAGCTTTAGTCTATTTCCATCCAAAATCTTTGATCCATTTTCTTTATCCTTTCATCATCATGAATCCTTATCCTCCATCAATAGTAGTCAAGGGAAACCCTAATTATGTTGACGATGATAACAAAAGTCTTGTTGATCAAGAGGTATACGACATAGATCCCCTTGATGTTGTCATCGTTGGTAAACTTTCTCCACCTACTTTCCAAAATCCAATTACTCCTCTGATCTATCTCATTATGTCTTCATCCATGGATGCCTAATCACGCTCCTTATGCTACCTTTGACAAGGGATATCTAGTATCTTCCCCGTCACCATATTTGTCATGTCCTTCATCTACATCATCCTCTTATCTGATACCTACATCTTCTTATCCTAATATGCCATCCAAATACTCTTATTATAATCCCCCATCCATGTCCCCCTATCCTAATTCTCTTTCCCAGTCTACCCATACTAATCCTACATCCACACCCTTTTACCTTAATCCTACATCCACATCTTCTCATCCTAATCCGCCATCCCAATACCTTTACTACAATCCATCAACTGTATCCTCTTGTCCTAATCCACAGTCCATGTCCCCCTATCCTAATTCACCACACCAATATCCCTACCTTAACCCTCCATCCAATCCTAATCCTCCATCTACTCCCAGTCCTACATCCAATCCCATCCCTCCATCTAACACTAGTCCACCAATCCATAATCCCTGTTCTCCACCAATCCCTAATCCCTCATCTACTCCTATCATGCCATCTCAGCCTAGAGTATGCAGGTTTCTCACTCCAAAAGCTCTCTAGGGACTTATGACAAAGAAGACAATCCCAACTCCACACCTTGACATCGTGAAACCATGCCATCCCAATCCATCATCCATGGTCACTAGTGATCAAACCCTTCTCCGTACCACACCTATCATTGTTGTTGCCACACCTAGCACCACTCAATCCGTTGAAACCATCACACCTACCAAATCCATTGAAACCCCATCTCCTACTTTGAAATCCGTTGAACCCATCATAGATAACCAAATCCAATCCACTCCTCCCACTCCTAGTATCATTGAGATCCATTCCCACGAATGTCATGAATCCTTCACCCTTCCATCTCCCCCACTTGAGGAGTCCCTCCAACACTCTGTTAACATTTCGCCCACACAAGATGAGTCATGCCAAGAGATTGATCCAAATCATACCAACATATCCCCTCCTGCACATAAAGATCCTTCCCTCCCATCTCAATATCATAGTCCCCCATCCATTCCATTTCATGATCCCCTTGACACTCACAATATGATCACTCCATCGCATGA
Organism: Sequoia sempervirens; assembly: GCA_007258455.2. Classification (NCBI taxonomy): domain Eukaryota; kingdom Viridiplantae; phylum Streptophyta; class Pinopsida; order Cupressales; family Cupressaceae; genus Sequoia; species Sequoia sempervirens. Next base: position 441,696,533 of record VDFB02000017.1, on the reverse strand, counting down.
GTCCTTATCACCCACTACCACAAATCCAGATCCTATCATATCCCTCGATCCCTCTCTTGATCCCTTACCACTTAGTCCTCCCAATCCAGATGTTGCTACCCCATCATCTCCATCTCATGATCCTCCATTGTCACCTAGCCCTACCATCTCAACACCGCTTTTGTATCCCCTTGGTACTCTCACATTCCTCCATGGTGGTCTCCTTGCAGAAGAAAAACAAAGCATATATGCAACCCATCCTCCCCCACCTACTAATGGACTCACATCATTCTTCTAGATTACCAAAAATCCTATCATGGATTGAATGATTAAGAACATGAAATATCAAGGAAAAGGTTTAGGCCTTCATGAGCAAGGTATTTTAGAACCCATCCAGGTCAAAGAACAAATCTGTATGCAAAGTCTTGGACATATTTCTCAAGACTCAAAATCTACAGATGTTGGTGCAACCTCTATACGGCCTCCACAAGCCTCTTCCAAATGAAATATAGGCTCTTCCCATCGCTCCTCCAAATCATTTGCTGCCATCACCCCTCCTCCATCGCATCGCTTCAAAACAACCATCCACATTCCTCCTTCATGTACTCCATCCATTTTGGGTCCTTACACCCCTCCACCCACCATCACACATCTTCCAGGCACTACGTCTATTTTGGTCCCTTATATCCAAAATAAACCTCCTCCATCTCATCCTATTCATCCTTTTATTCGTCCATAACCCATCCATGTCAAAATCATCAACAATACATAATCTACACATAATCCCCATAATCCTACCTCCATCGCTCCACATCATCCATCTCCTCGCACCCATTCCACTATTACTAAAAGCACTTTGGATGCCAAAGTACAAATGCATCAATCTAAACATCCACATGAATCAAATCTCCTCATGTCCCCTCTAAAAGACATGTTGAAGAAAATAAAATCAAATCCAAAATCCAAATCAAATCCAAAAGCCTCAAAGGCCCACCAAAGCCAAAATCAAAACCATGTGGATCCCAAAGAAAAAAGATGCAATTCCTTCAAATGAAAAATCTGTAACAACATCCCAAGTTGCTAATCCCAATGCTACGCATTCTCATCCACCATCTCCTCAATCTTTTTTGGGTCCTCATGTCCCAAAATTCACTATCCCATCTCCCCCATTATCCCCACATTCTCCATCCATTAATTCTCCTATCCCTTCACATACACCACCATATGTGCCAATGTTGGTCATGAACACGTCTCCCCATCAAACACCTACCCCATCATTCCATCCATACACTTTCCAACATCCCATCCATTATCCCACATATCTCCCACACCAAATCCCTCTAATCCATTCCCTTGCATAATTCACCCATTGCCATAACTTTGGCTGTACCAACATCCAATAGTCACTTTACACATGGGCTCTTATTACCTCATATGGAACTTGATACTTGATTCAATCTATTCCTTTAGCGCACATCTTCTACATCCACTCATACACATTCTTATCCCTCTCCATTTGCATATTATCCAAAAAAAAATACAAAAAAATCAAAAAAATCAAAAATACAAAAAAAAAGTTAAAGAGAAATAATTCGTCCAATGGTGAAAACTTGGCGAACAAGCACCTTGGATAAGTACCATGATGAAAACCTGGAAAAAATGCATCATGTGTAACTCCCCCCATCCAGCTTACTTCTGCACTTGGGGGCAACAACATCCCCTTCACCCATCACTTCCATCCAACATACCCTCTATATCTTGCCTATCATACCCATTTATCCCAACCCCTGCATCTTCCTGGTGATCTTGATATCGATAGGGGCAGACATATATACATGCTTTGGGAACCTCTTGGCATACATTCCCCTCATCCCTCCACTATCCTATTCCTTATCCTCCCCATCTACATTCCTTGCTACCATCAAACTCCCTTTCTTATCTATGCATCCTATCCATATCCATCTCACTCCTTTATTTGCCTATCCTTCTCTATTCCATCCTTCATGCTTCCTCGCATATGACATATCTTGAGTGGAGGCATCTACTTCCTTTCTGACATAAGTCCTTGGAGACATCATTTATCCATCATAACAATCCATTTTATCTCCCCCATCCTTGTATTTTTAACCATCCAAACAATCCCTTCCCTCTCCCATCCTTGTCCTCCAATCCATCCAAACAATCCTTTTAATCTCCCTATCCTTATCCATCCATCCTAGCATCTTTCTATCTCCTTATCTTTATCTATCCATCCCTTCATCTCTATCCTCATCCCATCTCATAATCCCTAGTAATTGGTATCTGGCTATAGGCTTCTCCCCATACAATCCAATGAAATCTATCTAATCGTCATCCATCCTACTTATCTTGCACATCTTTCTAATCTCATGTCACTTCTTATCATTCATCTCTCCATCATGTCCTCATCCCAATTCATCCTCCCAAGTCATTTTAATGATTTGGATAACTATCCTATCCCTGAGCTTCGTAATCACCATCATCCTATTCCATAGGTCTATCTTGATTCATCCTATCAGTCCCATCCTCTTATCCACTTATCATGGTCATCACGTCATCCTTTCTCCATTGTTTGTCTTTGGCCTTTTGTCAAACTATGTTGCCCTTGCAATTTCACGTAGGCAAGGTTGATCATTTTATCCGCCCCCGAGGCTCTTTTGTCTGTCCAATCCTTGGTTTCCATCATCGGTCTCCAATTTCCTCTTTCCGCTTTTATCCATGGTCTTTTATCAAACTACGAGGGCTTTGCGCTTTCACGTAGGCAAGGATAATCTAAGATTGGCCCCCGAGCCCCTAGGTCTGTAGTGTGTCATTCTTATGTCTTGTGTCTTGTGTCTTGTCTTGTGTCATCAAGTGTGTCCATGTCTAGCCGGTTCTTAACAAACAGGATCCTCTATTATCGAGAGATCTAATTAGTATCGAATATCCTACGCCATGTCATTCATTTAGTTTAGTTCCCATCTTTCGTCTCAACAAAATGCATCCTTCCTAACAGACCTCATCAATCCCATCCAACCCTTTTGATCATATGGCAAAGGATGTTTGACATTGATTGTGATCTCTTGATTATTTTGGCTTTTTTTTTTATCATTTGAGCTCCCTATAACACCTTGTCTTGGTCACCTTGATCCATCATATCATGGTGTGCTTTGATTGGTAAACATAGGGACATATCTTGATCTTTTGTTCTTGTCTTCTTGGTTTTCTTGCGTAGTACCCACCAAGATCCTTGTGATCTTGTGTTAGGTTGGGGCATCCCATGTGCTTGTGGTTATCCCAATACCTGGCCTGACCAAATTCTTCATCAATTTGGAGTGTTGGGATAGCCTTCTTATTTGTTGTGTTTCTTTTATGCATCAAACATGAATTTTCCCTGGTCCTTCATACCTTGGTGTATCGTTTCTTGTGCTATAGCAAAAATCAGTGCTCCGAAAATGGCAAACTGCATTAGGATTGCATTTCATCTCCCATTCCATCCTCTCATCTATCCAAAATTTTCCCCCATCCATTCATCCTTCATCAATCTCCCTCCCCTATCCATCCAATTTGTTATCATCATCTCTTCAATCTTCTTAGAATAATATAGATTGGTCATTCTAAGCATCTTATCTTCCATCCATCTCACATCTCAATGCCATCCTCATCCATTTAATCTAGCACAAATCATCTAATCAAATCCTTGGTCTTGTCCCCAGTCTTGTTACAATCCTTGATCCCATCATCATCATCATTCAGATGTAACCTTCCCCATTGCTTTGGTGTTGTTTCAGAATGTATATTTCCCTCATCAACAACACTTTCATCATCATCATTGGGATGTATTCTTCCCTATCCCTTAGTGGTGTTTTGGGATGTATCCTTCCCTCATCAATACCACTCATTGCAATGTATCCTTCCCTATCCTCGTGTTGTTTCGGGATCTCTCATTCCCTCATTGACAACACTCCATCCATCATCAACCCATTTTGTCTTGTAGCTTGACTACAGAAACATCACCTTTGTCCTTAAATCCATTTGTGCTTCATCCATCTCCTATTGCTTCTCATCCTCTCTTATCCATCACTTTGCATCATCTTCCTCATATACCCTTTCATTGTTTCATCCATTTCAAGAACACACCCGTGTTCTTTTGAACCCACATAGCCTCTCGAGGGGGAATCCTCAAACCCTACTCTTCATCTTCACCTCCATCATTTTTCCTTCCTAGTCACTCCTTTGAATGACTGGGGCATCCTTTCCGATCTAACCATCTTCTTCTGGGTTCTATGTTTTAATCTTCTTTGAAATGATGCTACTTTGTAACACCATCTCAAAGAGGATCAAAATGTAGACATCTAAACTTGGACACTTACATTTGTCCAAATTTATCCCTTTTCGTCTAACTATCCTCTTACTTGCATTAATTAAGAAATATTGCTATTATTTAATTAATATCCTTAAATTCCTCTAAATCCCTAAGGTATTCAGTTAATAATTAAATAACTTACCCCTTTACTCTTCTTTTCATCAAATGAATTAAATAAATATGACATTTATTTAATTCCTCACATGTCACATCATTTTCCTTAATCTTAAGCAACCTCCTAATTCCATCATTAGGGATGTGCACATGCTTAATCCTTGATTAGGATGTGTCACATCCTCCAAATTTTGCAAGTTGGCTTCTAATCTTCCTTAACCACTAATTATTGATCAGTTAAGCCTAATCAACCATTTGGTCAACTCTTCTCACCTCCCAAGAAATTTTTAATTTCTTTTATCTTTCCAAGGAATATTAGTTTCATTTTTCCCTTCTCCATATGATCATTGAAAGGTCACATTAGTCACATGTGGACTCTTCCCCATGTGATCATTGAAAGGTCACATCAATCACATGTAGACACTTCCCTTTTAAGAACATTGTCTTACCCACAAAACATTCCCCAAGCATGTGAATTTTAAATTCACTTTTATTCCCCCAATAACCTCTCTCATCCCCATGCACATTAAAAAGGAATTTTTAATTCCTTTAGTCAACTCTTCATTTCAACCATTGATCTTATCTTCCCTCTTTTGATCTCAACTGTCCATATTTTTAGGGTTTCTTTCCATAAAATCAAAGACGTTTCTTTCATTCTCTAATTTCACACATTATGCATTCTCATTCAACATTCAAGCAACTTCAACTCTCAAGCTCTTGCATCTACCTTCATCCACCATTATTGCTGATCTTCAAGCTTTCATTATGGCCATCCCTTACATCCATCAAAATACCCACTTGAATCATTTGAATCTACATCCAACCCTCATCATTTTCAATCCATTTTCATCCACCTTGCCATAAAAAGGAGCATACAAAATCAACATCAAAAGGGCCAACCAAAGATCAATCCAAGACAAGGTAAAAATCTGCTTTTTGTTATCTTTATTTTGTTTTGGATTCAACTAGGCTTATCTTGAGGTGTTAGTTTTGTTTTCCTCTCGTTTGCACTTTGTTTTTGCATCACTTAGGATGGGTTAACTTCACTGGTTCACAAAACTTTTCTATTTCTATCTGTTTGAAGAAAACTAGAATAAAATGTGGTATAGAAGTTTAAGTATTTTATTATTTACTAATTTGGAATCGAAAACAATAGAGGATACTAGTGCAACCTTTTTACGAATTTTGCAAACTCCTTCGTTATTGTCCAATTACAGTTTGAGCATTGATTTGCATATCTTAGTGTGATTTATTTGGCTTGGTTTGATTGTGAAATTTCACTATTAAGTCTTAAGCGTACTGGTTTCATCAGACCATCTGATAATTATATGTGTATTTTCCATGTGTGAACTTCTATTTGGACTTCTTTTCATTCAACTACAATTCATAAAATTTGGATGTTGCTGAATTTGTTGGATTTCCTTTATCAAGCGGTTTTCGTTGTAGTAAAAATCAAGGCATAATGATCTTCGACAAATGAATCAACTATTGCGCCTATGTGACTTGTCTTACCTTATTGCTACAATTTGCAACCATTATTGTCTGTTGAATTTTCTGATTTTCTCTATGCCGCCAATTTTGTTTTATGTTGCGGATTGGTTCATTCCTAGCATATGGTTTTATGTATGCATAATTCAATCTTATAGTAACCGATTCATAGGGATTGCAATTGGAGTTTATTTATTTTCTTTTATAGTGTTGCTTTCTCTGTGTGGCACACCTAATCATCTTCCCATCCATTGGTGAAATGCCTTTTTGGAGGGCCGCCCTACCTGCTAATTTATTTCTATTTCAATCGATTTTAATTTGCTTGAAAGTTCTGATATTCTTTCAATCAACCTCATGGCATGTTGTGTGCAATGACTCTCACATTAAGCTGTGGTTTTTTACTTCTTTGCAAGTGCCATAGGCTTCATTCATTGTTGGTTTGGTTACTGCTTTGTGTATAATAACATTTTTTGTGTCTTAAATTTGTCACTAGTTGTTGGAATACTTTTAAATGGTTAGGTTTTTATGTTTTGTACTCGATTCTAGGATGGTGTGTGGTTTGTGCCAAGTTATAGGTTTTATATATATTACATTGGTTATTTAATGTACTTGGATTTTTATTTTTATTGGAAACTCTATCTCATGACATTCAATATGTATAAACTTTATGCTAAGTATGTGGTAGCTTTCCATTATATGTGGAATTCGACTTACACCCAAATGGTATTGCTATTTGATGACTATGGAGGGATAGATAAACTCATAATGGTAATCGTTGTTTATGGTTTGTTATGCCATCTTTGAAGTTGTTATGTATGGCTCTCAGTTGTTTGTTAGAAGAGCCCTATTTATATATATAGAATTTGTTCTTTTATATGCTTAGCATACGCCTTGTTTTAGAAGGATTTTGATTAGTCATATGGCTCTTGGTGTATGAGACAACCCCTTGACTTAAAACCAATCAGCTCTATGATGTCGGTTTGTTCAGTAATAGTAAATTCAATATGTGTTATATATATAGATGCTTATGTAAGTGGATGTAGGTCTTATGTGATTAATGATATACACTCTAGTCCTCATTGTTTTAATCTCTATCTCCCTCTGTAATAGAAATTTAGGCTCCCAGTTGAAATACTCTTTCTTCATCGTCCATATTCCACTATTGGCATTTGATTTGAATAGCATAAACACTTAACCTTCAACTGTTTAAAAATAATAGCAATACTAAATGTTACCTTATGGAATGGGAAAATTTGTCCCTACTGTTTTATAGTTTTCAATTTCATAATCATATAAATATGTTTATATGTGGATGTTTTCGAGTATTGTAAATAAGAGTATTGCTTGATTAAACTCTATGATATCTAAAGATGCTTGTATTTCAAATATATGTATTTTTCTTTGTACATAAGGTTTGACATTATAGAAGATTTAAGATAGATAAATATAGTTTAGATGTGCTTATTATAATATGATTTGGTTTAAGCAACAAACTATCATAATTTATTTATATAAATTAAAATATATTTATATATAGAAGCACTGCATAAATATATTCTTGTATAAATATTATAAATGTAACTTAAGAGTACTGTGATCTTGGGATTAGGAAAAAGATTGTTAGTTAAGTGACTAGAGGGAAAATTTATTTAAATGGGTTTAAGGTTTTAAGTATGGGGATAAGATAGATAGATTATCAATAATAAAACATAGTATACCCAATTGAGAATAGAGTCCATGGGTAGGTTATAATTTTACCAAATTCCATCAGGAATGCTAATTTATTATAAATGAGGGGATGTAAAAGGGATTGGCATCTTCAGTTATGTGATTGGCGAATGTGTGTAGATTGGCGAAGAATAGACTCTAGTTTGTTTTGTGTTAATTAAGAATTCTAAGTAAGAGATATTAGTGAAGTGACAAACTAAAATAATGATAAGAGTTTTATTTGCATGTTTGGAATTTGAGTAATTGTATGTGAAAGAATACTTGAATTGATATCCGTTAAATGTTGATTACATTGTATTGTTTTACTGCTGAGTTGTAAATTAGAACAATTGATGTCTTAAATGCTTGAGTTTTATTGTACTTTTTGATATCGAGTTGACTTCTTTTGGGTTAGTGAATTAATGGATGATTTTAATGGTTCCATGAAATTATGTCTTCTTCTTGTGATTGGTTTTGAAATGATGTGATTTTATGTGTTGATTTATTTGGAGTAGTGTGTTGAGATTATTGGAACCCTGTAGTGTCTGAGTTACCCTTTACTAGGAGTTTAAGGGTAGTTCGTTCAACGGGCTTCTAGAGGGAATGGGGAAAACTTAATTTATGTTGGATTTTCATGATTAGACCTTTGCGATACATTTGATCGTATTTCTATTTTGAGCTCTTGAGGGTGTTACCTTGTTTCGTAGTTTTCATTTTGATATGGATTTTGGATGAGAAGGTTTATACCTTGTATATGTACTTGGTTTTCATGTTTTGGTGCTTCGTGTGATTTGGTACACCCCTTGATGTCATGAGGTTCATTTTGGTGCTACTAGGGAGAGTGGCTCTTCATGGGGGCTAGTGCACAAAAGGGCAGCCTAGGTAACCCATGGAAGAGTTGGTTTAATAAGTGATAACCTAATAAAATTAACTAGTGGGTTGGGTAGGTACATACTAAACAAGATAAGTAAAATGCCTTGCCCATGTCGTTAGTGCTTTCATAGGCTAAGGATGGGTTGAGAAGGCCTTGTCGAAAAGATCACTACCTTGTCCTCATAAAAGGTAAGTGATTCCACATGTGCCACCCTATGGGGCCAATGCCTAGTGAGAGGTAGTCAGGGTAACCATAGATGAGGGCTAGCGTATAGACTATCAGGGTAACTCAGGGATGGGGTCTAGCGTCTAGATTTTCAGGGTAACCCATGACAGGACCTTGCAATGACACTCTTCCCTTTAGCATCCATGTATGTTTGTTGTTTCCCCCTTGTTCTTGAGCCTTTGGAAGTGGATGTTCCATGTGTTTATTGTTGTTTGGATTATGGAGTTATGTTAGTCATCATTCACTTGACTGCTCTTTGTTGTGGGTCTTTCTTGTCATCTCCTAGCATGGGGGGTGGGTCTTTGGGTTCACTTGGTTAGGTGGAATGTGCTATGCACCCCATTGGGTTCCCAGACGGAGTTCATGAAGCGCGAAGATTGTACCAATGTAGTTGTTTCAGATATTCACTAGAGTTCAGTTGTGTCATGTTCACTCAGTTGTTTATCTCTTGTAATTGATGTATTATTCCCACTGTGTGTCAGGAGCAGTGTTGTAATTTTGTAATCCTGAAATGAGGTAATTTCATATTGATGTATATGTATATTCTGATTTGATCAATGTAATGTATATACACTCTTGATTATGTTATGTGTTCATATATGGATGCCTCTCATTGATGTAATGTAATAGATGTATGATCATTGTAATCTTATTTTATATTTTTATTTGCAATGTAATCTCATGATGTGACAATCATCGTTATGGCATGGGTTTATGTTTAGTAATGCTATTACATGTACCTTAGAGGATGTAGTTAGATATTGAATGTGTATAATTGTGTTTCATGCATTGTAAGTTAATGTATATCTTATGTTAGTTTACTTTAAAAAAATTATGCTATAAATTGTTAGTTTTATGTTGTCCTTTGGGGTTTGCGTGGCAGTCCATTACAACATGGTATCAGAGCCTAGGTTCATACACTGGGCACTATGAGCCCATTATGTTAACCTTGCGTTTAGACTCTTGATTTTAGGTTTTCACCCTTTTGTCATTCTCGCTTAGCAACCTGAGTTTTTCCCTAGGTAGTGTTGGTTTAATGGTGCAAAAAACTAGTGGAAGGATACGACCCTCAGTGTAGTGCACAATGCATCAATATTCTTCCTACTAGGGATGGATTATGGACCTTTGTGTTGCCTCTCATGATGTTTTCTCTATGTTGATACTTTTTATGAAGTGTTGCATACCTTGAGACTGTGTTGGTGGTTGTTTCACCATTTTGTTTTGATAAGTTGATAGTTTAGTTGACTTGGATGATTAAGACACTCATTATTGATGTTATGTTATGAAGATGCATGGATTTTGATGTTGTGTTTGGATTAAATTGGTTATTTTTATCATTTAGAGTTGTATTATGCTTGTTATGTTGTTGATTAGTGATTTCTTTATGATGTGATTATAATGTGGTTACTGTTTCGAGTCTTGGTGAGAGGGATGGTGTAGCATCACTTGTTCACAAGTGCCCTGCTATGTTGTGACTTCCTCTCATGGTGTGTTTGTTATTTTATATCTATATATATATGCTCGACATCTGGTTTGATACAGGTTGCAAGTACCCGACATTGTCTCCACTTGCACTGTTAGGTTTGAGCATGCCTTACAAAGCCCAATGGGTATGATGTGGAAAAAAAGAGTTGACTAGAAAGTCTCCCGCCGTATTCCATCACCCTGTCATTGAGTTTGACGATGTGGTCCGTTTGCAACCCCGTTTCCATTTTGGTATAATTCCACTTTGAGTCGTTTATTTTTAACTGTTTAATTAATATTGTTTTAATAATTTGATATAGTTGTTAGTTCATTGTGCTAAAGTGCTTATGATTGTGTACGCTTTATTTCACCTTGCGACTTCAAGGAGTAAGTCGATGCTAAGGGGGGAGGATGTAGTGCCCCTCCATGTTTGGTCCTTCGTCACATTTGAGTAAGTGTGGTTGGTTGAATTGAGATGTCTTGTTGACTTCATGATTATATTACTTAATTTGATTTTGAACTAAATGTCGAAGGAAACTTGTTGTTCCTTTTGAGATTTATCTGATTTTTGTTTTGGAGATAAAATAGATTTTCCTTTTGGATAATAAACATCATTTTTGGGAGAGTTTTGGGTTTGGGATCTTTGATTTTCATTTTTCAAGAACAGGGGGTCTGAAGAATTTCTTCTGTGGAATAAAAGCAGAAGCTGCAGAATTCGATAAATGGGAACTCAACACCAGTTTCCAACTGTATTATACGTTTAACCAGGTTTCATTCTTTTGGACTTTTCCATTTCTACCAGTTTGAAGAAAACTAAAATAAAATGTGGTACAAAATTTTAAGTCTTTTATTATTTACTGATTTGGAATCGAAAACAATAGAGGATAGTAGTGGAACCTTTGTACAAATTTTGCAAACTCCTTCATTATTGTTTGATTAGAGTTTGAGCATTGATTTGGATATCTTAGTGTGATTTATTTGGCTTGGTTTGTTTGTGAAATTTCGTTGTTAAGTCTTAAGCGTACTGGTTTCATCAAACCATATGATAATTATATTTGTGTCTTGTCCATGCGTGAACTTCTATTTGGACTTCTTTTCATTCGACTACAATTCATAGAATTTGAATGTTGTTGAATTTGTTGGATTTCCTTTAACAGACAGTTTTTTCCATAGTAAAAATTGAGGCATAATGATCTTTGACAAAAAAATCACCTATTGTGCCTGTGTGACTCATCTTACCTTATTGTTACGGTCTGCAACCATTATTGTTTGTTGAATTGTCCAATTTGCTCTATGTCGCCAATTTTTTTGTACATTGGGAGTTGGTTCGTTCCTAGCATATTGTTGTATGTATGCATAATTCAATCTTATACTCATGGTAACCAATTCATAGGGATTGACATTGGAGTTTATTTATTTTCTTTTATAGTGCTGCATTCTCTTGCGCCCATTCTCTGAGCGGCACACCTAATCATCTTCCCATCCATTGGTGAAATGCCTTTTGTGAGGGATGCCCTACCTGCTAATTTATTTCTATTTCAGTCAATTTTCATTTGCTTGAATGTTCTGATATTCTTTCAATCAACCTCATGGCATGATGTGTGCAATGATTCTCACATTAAGCTACAATTTTTTCCTTCTCTACAAGCGCCATAGGCTTGATTCGTCGTTGGTTTGGTTACTGCTTTGTGTAAAATAACATTGTCTATGTCTTATATTTTTCACTGGCTATTGGAATACTTTTAAATGGTCGGGTTTTTATGTTTTGTACTCAATTCTAGGATAGTGTGTGGTTTGTGCCAAGTAATAGGTTTTATATATATTGCAGTGGTTATTTAATGTACTTGGATTTTAATTTTTATTGGAAACTTTATCTCATGGCATTCAATATGTATAAAATTTATGCTAAGTATGTGGTGGCTTTCCATCATATGTGGAATTTGACTTACACCCGAATGGTATTGATATTCAACATTTGACTATGGATGGATAGATAAACTCTTAATGATAATCATTGTTCATGGTTTGTTATGCAATCTTCGAAGTTGTTATGTATGGCTCTCAGTTGTTTGTTAGAAGGGTCGTATTTATATATAGAGCATCTTTTCTTTTATATGCTTAGCATATGCCTTGTTTTAGAAGGATTTTGATTAGTCATATGGCTCTTGTTGTATGAGACAACCCCACGACTTAAAACCAATCGGCTCTATGATGCGGATTTGTTCAGTAATAGTAAATTCAATATATGTTATATATATAGATGCTGATGTAAGTGGATGTAGGTCTTATGTGATTAATAATATACACTCAATTCCTCATTGTTTTAATCTCTATTTGCCTCTATAATAGAAATTTAGGCTGCCAGTTGAAATGCTCTTTCTTCGCCATCCATATTCCACTATTGACATTTGATTTTAAAAGCATAAACACTTAACCTTCAGCTATTTAAAAATAATAGCAATAATAAATGTTGTCTTACAAAACAAGAAAGTCCATCCCTACTATTTTATAGTTTTTGATTTCATAATCATGTAAATATATTTGTATGTGGATGTTTTCGGGTATCGGTAAATAAGAGTATTGCTTGATTAAACTTTGTGATATCTAAAGTTTATTGTGATTCGAATTTATGTATTTTTATTTGTACATAAGGTTTGACATTATAGAAGATTTAAGATAGATAAATGTAGTTTAGATGTGCTTATTATAATATGATCTGGTTTAAATAGCAGCTTGTCATAATTTATTTATATAAATTAAAATATATTTGTATATAGAAGCACTACATAAATATATTCTTGTATAAATATTATAAATGTAACTTAAGAGTACTAAGATCTTGTGATTAGGAAAAAGATTGTTAGTTAAGTGACTAGAGGGAAAATTTATTTAAATAGGTTTAAGGTTTTAAGTATGGGGATAAGATAGGTTATCAATAATAAAACATAGTATACCCAATTGAGAATAGAGTCTGTGGGTAGGTTATAATTTTAGCAACTTCCGTCAGGAATGATAATTTATTATAAATGAGTGGATATAAAAGGGATTGGAATCTTCGGTTATGTAATTGGTGAATGTGTGTAGATGGGTGAAGAATAGAATCTAGTGTGTTTTGTGTTAAGAATTCTAAGTAAGAGATATTCGTGAAGTGACAAACTAAAATAATAATAAGAGTTTTATTTGCATGTTTGGAATTTGAGTAATTGGATTTGAAGGAATACTTGAATTGATATTCTTTAAATGTTGATTACATTGTATTCTTTTACTGCTGAGTTTTAAATTAGAATAATTGATGTCTTAAACGCTTGAGTGTTATTGTGCTTTTTGACATCAAGTTGACTTCTTTTGGGCTAGTGAATTAATGGATGATTTTAATGGTTCCATGAAATTATGTCTTCTTCTTGTGATTGGTTTGAAATGATATGATTTTATGTGTTGATTTACTTGGAGTAATGTGTTGAGATTATTGGAACCTCGTAGTGTCTGAGTTACCCTTTACTAGGAGTTTAAGCGTAGTTTGTTCAATAGGCCTCTAGAGGCAATGGGGAAAACTTAATTTATATTGGATTTCCATGGTTAGACCTTTGTGATGCATTTGATCGTATTTCTATTTTGAGCTCTTGAGGGTGTTACCTTGTTTTGTAGTTTTTCCTTTTGATATGGCTTTTGGGAGAGAAGGTTTATGCCTCATATATGTACTTAGTTTTTGTGTTTTGGTGCTTCGTGTGATTTGGTACACCCCTTGATGTCATGAGGTTCATTTTGGTGCTACTAGGGAGAGTGGCTCTTCATGGGGTCTAGCGCATAAAGGGGTAGCCTGGGTAACCCATGGAAGAGTTCGTTTAATAAGTGATAACCTAATAAAATTAACTAGTGGGTTGGGTAGGTACATACTAAACAAGATAAGGAAGATGTCTCGTCGGTGTCATTAGTGCTTTCACAGGCTAAGGATGGGCTAAGAAGACCTGGTCAGAAATATCACTATCTTTTCCTCATGAAAGGTAAGTGATTCTACATTTGTCACCCTATGGGGTTGGCACCTAGTGAGAGGGAGTCAGGGTAACCATAGATGGGGGTCGGCGTCTAGACTGCTAGGGTAATTTTGGGATGGGGGTCGGCGTATAGACTGTTAGGGTAACCCATGACAGGACCTTGCAATGACACTCTTCCCTTTTACAACTATGTATGTTTGTTGTTTCCCCCTTGTTGTTCTTGAGCCTCTGGAAGCAGATGTTCCTTGTGTTTATTGTTGTTTGGATTGTGGAGTCCTGTTAGTCATCATTCACTTGACTGTTCTTTGTCATGGGTCTTTCTTGTCATCTCCTAGCACAGGGGGGTGGGCCTTTGAGTCCACGTGGTCAAGTGGAACATGCTATGCACCCCATTGGGTTCCCAGATGGAGTTTGTGAAGCGCGAAGATTGTACCGATGCAATTGTTCCAAAGCTTCACTAGAGTTCAGTTGTGTCATGTTCACTCAGTTGTTTATCTCTTGTAATTGATGTATTATTCCCATGTGTTTCAGGAGCACTGTTGTACTTTTGTAATATTAAAACAATGTAATTTCATATTATGTATGTGTATATTTTGATTTGATCAATGTAATGTATATACACTCGTGATTATGTTGTGTTCATATATGGATGTCTCTCATTGATGTAATGTAATCTCGTGATGTGGTAATCATCATTATGGTATGGGTTTATGTTTAGTAATGTTGTCACATGTACCCCAGAGGACATAGTTAGATATTGAATATGTATAATTGTGTTTCATTAGCCGATAGGCTATATATGGTGTGAGGTTTCGGCTTGAAACCTGTCTCACGCTCCGTCAAACCGTATACCACTTCAGGGCTACCAAAAAATAACTTTCAGGTTCGCTACAGTACTATGGAATAAATGGAAATTGCTGGTAGATTGGATTGTGATCTTTTAAGTAAATGCAGTATAAATCTAATTCTCGGTAGTCAATCAGATTGCAAATTGTGATAAATGTAAAGATATTTTTTTTCCACCTTTGCCACCGCCCTCCTGTCGACTCTAGCACCACTCACAGTAAGAGTTTCACTGACATTCTGCAACTATAAATTCATTACTCCTCTATAAATCTTTAGGCTGTAGGTCGGTGTTGCGTAGTATCAAAGAGGTTCTTTAGCATAACCCTACAAGTACAAAATGTAGTTGTTAAGGCGGACTGTGTGATATGAAGCAATGAAACCAACGGCGGTAGCAGTACCAAGAACAGGGGGATTTGGAGCCACCTGATGAGGTTTATGTTAGGTGATGTTTTTAGGCTATTACGGGCTTTGCAAGGTTTCTTGGGTCCAAAAAAATCCATGGTTCCAAAGGTTTCCAATCATTCTCCTGGTGAAGTTTTGAAGAGTTTCAAAGAGGTCCAAAATCTGAGGATTGAACTGCCTGGTGGTGAACTAGGTATTGAAGATGGCATCCTACTTAAATGGAAGGCAGATTTTGGGACAACTCTAGAGAGCTATGTTATTCTCAGGGCTTCTTCAGTTTTAAATACTGCTAAGGATAAGGGAGATCAAAACTGTGATTTGGAGAAAATAGGCCTTCTTCAAGGTAAGGACTAATCTTGGGAACTTAAATGATTAGGGTTTTGAAAGAAAGTAAATAAGCTAAGGGTGTGGGAAAAATCTGCGAAGCTGGTCCATTACCAAAAGACCACATTTCGTATTTAGAAAAAAGGGATGAACTATTTGGAAAATTGATCTAGACCTGAATCATCATGCAGCTGAGCTGCAAAAAGTGAAGGAGGGCTGAAAAATAGGTCTCGCACCTATTTTGATGCTTGGTGCGTGTCATAGGCAGTGGTAGAGACTCAAGGAAATCCGCTTTTAACACCAGCGAATGAAATCGAGAGAATCCACTAATGAAAACATCAATGACTTATGAAAATCAGTGATTTAATGGTGTGGGAGACCAAGGGTATATTAAACCTGTAACATTGAAAGGAGCAGACCAGGCCCCAACCCTCTACCATCCTGGCTGTTAATCTTGGAATGCATATCAAGATGACAGATGTTACTGGTTCTTTCTCTAAAATTGGAAATTGCCTACGATACAATTTCTACTCCATATCTGCACTCATTTTATGTCCATTCCCATAGCATGTTTTTGGATGCATTTGGGCAATTTATCAACCTAAATACTGATTGTCAAGATGCCAAATAGACAAACCTTGCAAGGTGCCTGTTTCCTCTATGTTATGCCCATCTGGGCGCTAACATAATCGGGTAGTGACCTGTTTGCATTTTGGAACAACTGTCGTGCATGCCAACTTCTTAAATATGTTATTTCTAACTAATTATTCATTTCAAGAAATCTAAAATCTTTAGTAGCAAACTTTTGTATTTTTTTTCTCTAATTCTAGATTTTTGGCTATTGTTCCTATGAACTCTCTCTAAACTTTTTCTTTCCTAATCCATTCTTCCAACCTTCTGTAAAATCCTCCCATAGCTTATGTAACTTACCTACTGCCAACACAGTTTCCCATCCATAAAACTGTAGCCTCAAACTCCAAATCCAATAGCCACACTTTGACTGTAGTGTTATCATCAGTAGTTAAGCTGCAAGTGACCACTACAACTGGCAGCACTATTATGACTGATAAAACTGTTAGAATTAGGACTATTTATTCTTTTGCTTATGCTCTTAGACATAATGGTAGAACAATGTCAGGGAGTATCTTGTTTTCTGTTAGTTGATAGTGCTATCTTCATTGGTAATCTTCAAAGTAACTAGAATACTCTTTTGATATGTATGACATAATGGCCCTCATATAGCAATATAGATAAAGTTTCTTGCCATGTTCACAAAACCATAGGGCATTGGGCAGTATTTGCTCTGTAAAACATCTTATAAAGGTGATCAATGAAACAAAAATAAGCTTAGAAAGCCCATATACATTCATATGATCATCACCATTACACCAAATCAAAAGAATCAATTGCATAATCTACTCTTAAAGTACTATTTCTTACGGTCAAACCGATCCGCATATATACTCCTTCCATCTTCAGTCTCTGTTTGCATTGAAACTCTCTTTGCATTTTAGAACATGGCTTTGGAGGAATAACATTGCATTTAGCATGTTGTCAAAGATTTTAATCCAAATATTAGTGAATATATAAATGAGACCAGACATTTAATGTTTTGAGGATTGTACATGTGATTAAAACTCACTAAAAATATGGTGCATGACTTACTTCAAGATTCTACACAAACTGTGTCGTGCTGTCAAGGATTCCAAAGAGAAAAAATGTGCAGTAGAGCTGAACCAAAAATAAAATCTCCCTACAGTTGCTGCTTCAATCTATTGACAAAGTAGATCTAAAAATACCGGGATTTTATAGGTACTATATATGTTGACATGATATTTTTTTCTATTCTCATGTCATTTACTACTCAACAATTATTTGCGAACCGACGTAACTGTTTATCATATAATTATTTCTCTTGTTTTATCTTTTAGATATATTTTATCTAATTGTAGCTTTTCCTTATGTTTCAATTAGATATAAGAATAGAGTTAAGTTTGGGTTAAAATTAGGATCATTATTTATATGGAATTTAAAAAAAAAAGTAGAAGTTAGAAGATTCAATATGCAATTCTTATTCAACAACTTAAAAAACTAAGCATAAACATATAGACGAAGGAAACAAAACTAAGATACCAAATTGCTAAATGAAACGCCAACATGTCAACTTTGCTTAATCATGATTTCAGCTAATAGATAGTCGAAAAATGATGTGCACCTCATAGTTCACACAATCGAAAAGAAACAATGGAGGAAAAAAATATCAGAACTCTTGCAGATATGCATTCTTTTTTATACTTATGTCTAGACTTCTAAAATAAAAAGATACAAATATAGTGATCTCTTTATTAAGATATGATAGCATTAGTCAAAGATATATAAAATAATTTGTTTAAATAAGTTGAAATATATCTTTATTTTAATATATAAATAAGGTTATATATCTTTATTGTTTTTCATTTTTTTCCCAGCAGATGCCTTCATTTCGCCAAATTTGGAGGTCTTTAAGGTAAGATGTTCCTCAAAGATTATGTTGTGGCAATGGGGATTTGTGTGCTCTGATAACTAGCTAACTTAGAGTTTGGAAACTGTTGGGAGAGGAAAAGCTTAAACCGCCAATAGCTTATGGTCAACAAGTGGATTGTTTACTTGAGGACCATCCCCTACAAATTTGTTTACTTGAGGACCATCCCGTACAAATTTGCTAATGTGTCAGTGGATATATTGTCAACAAGATGCCAACACAACATATATCAATGATTCTGTTTAGGTAAAAGTAAATAATGACTCGGACCTTCCATTGAGCACATTTGGGCATAGGAAAATACTTCAGCTTCCAATTTGTAAATAATGCAAACAAAAATTATATATTTTACACTACTCTTTCTTTTCATCTTTACTTCTATATATTTTTCTATCGGCATAACCCTTGCACCCCCCCTGGTGCAAGTGCTAGTGTATTGTAAGTTAATGTATATCTTATGTTAGTTTACTTTGTTTAAAAAAATTATGTCATAAATTGCTAGTTTTATGTTGTCCTTTGGGGTTTGTGTGGCAGAGTGTTACAACATAGTATCAGAGCCTAGGCTCATACACTAGGCACTGTGAGCCTGTTAATGTAAAATTCTTTGAGCTCCCTTCGGATGTTTTTCAGTTTTGCGAAGTACCGGCCTGTGCCTCATATATTTAAATGATGCTTCCCTTCTCTTGTTCAATCGGCCCCCTTTTGATAAACATCATCAGTTGTTGCCACATGTCTGCCAGGTACTCTCCGAAGGGATTCTTCCCTTCGCTTTTCAACTGGTCCCCACCATGCTTCCACGTGTCAACTCAGCGGGGACTCAAAGATTGCTTCCCTTCGCTTGTCAATTGGGCTCCATCTGCGTGCCACATAACTGCTATCCACATACACTTTTTGAGCAAGTCCCACAGTCAACACTGGTGATAAAGATGTCTCCATGTGTCTTCCTAGTGCAAGCTTTCATTGCAAAAAGGGCAGAATGAACAATGGGTTGCGACATGTTGCCACGTGTTCTAACTGCCTCCATTGGGAAGTGACACTTGTCTCCACGAGGTTTTTTTGGGACCATTGCCATCATTTGCAAGGGATGCATCTGGTTGGGGAGAGACAACATTCATGGCTAAAATATTTTTTTGTTGCAACGGCTGAAGGTGATCATTGTTGTTGGCATCATTTCTTGGATGCAAAATCTTTTCTGTTACTGGCTCACCAGGTGGTGGGATTTTTTATCTATATATACTACTTCTTTTGAAAACGAGTTCAAAAGATACAAAAAATAAGGGAAAAGACACCAGGCCTTTAGTTTCTCTTTTAGATTATTGTACAAGACTATCAGACTATGCCATTGTTCGGCCTTTCTATACTCTTAAGCTATTTGATAAAACATTATACTATGCCATTATTGTCCTCAATTGTTTATTTACAGAACTTATATGATTTTAATACAAGTTTGTTGGTTTAGATTATGTCTTTGACTCCTCTTTTCAATGAATGCGAATGAGAATTATTTTATGTCATTGAATGAATTATTTAGGCTTCTATCTTTAATTTTTGTTATTCTAGGACATAGCAGATTGTTGAACGGGCCCTTAAATCACATCCAAAAGATATATTTACCGTCCTTATATCTAAATGTTGGTGCATCACCTTAGTTAGATCTTTATTTTTTATATCTGCTTCTTTTTCCCATTCCAAAACCCCAATAATAAAAGAAGCCAACTTCTTTAAAAAAACCTAGAGATCACTCAGTTTAGCGCAATTGGTCCCCCCCATTAACTAAGTTTCCCATAAAGACTGTTACCTTGCCAATTTTTGGCATCAACAAAGCCCATTATGTTAACCTTGTGTTTAGACTCTTGATTTTAGGTTTTCACACTTTTGTCATTCTTGCTTAGCAACCCAAGTTTGTTCCTAGGTGGTGTTCATTCAATGGTGCAGAAAACCAGTGGAAGGATAGGACCCTCAGTGTAGTGTGCAACACACCAATATTCTTCCTACAAGGGATGCATTATGGACCTTTGTGTTGCCTCTCGTGTTGTTTTCTCTATGCTAATACTTTTTATGATGTGTTGTGTACCTTGAGACTGTGTTGGTGGTTGTTTCACCATTTTGTTGTGATAGGTTGATATTTTAGTTGGCTTGGATGATTAAGACACTCGTTATTGATGTTATGTTATGATGATGCAAGGAGTTTGATGTTGTGTTTCGATTAAATTGGTTATGTTTATCATATAGACTTGTACTATGCTTGTTATGATGTTGATTGATGATTGTTTTATGATGTGATTATAATGTGGTTACTGTTTCGAGTCTTGGTGAGAGGGCCGGTGTAGCATTGTTCATTCGCGAGTGCCTTGCTATGCTGTGACTTCCTCTCATGGTGTGTTTGTTATTTGATATATATATTTGACATCTGGTTTGATGCAGGTTGCAGGTACCAGGCATCGTCTCCACCTACACTGTCAGGTTTGAGCGTGCCTTACAAAGCCCAATGGGTATGATGTGAAAAAATGGAGTTGACTAGAAAGTCCCTCACCCTAGTTTGTCACCCCGTCATTACGTTTGACAATGTGGTCTGTTTGTAACCACGTTTCCATTTTGGTATCATTCCACTTTGATTCGTTTATTTTTAACTGTTTAATTAATGTTGTTTTAATAATTTGATATAGTTGTTAGTTCATTGTGTTGAAGTGATTATGATTGCTTACATTTTATTTCACCTTGTGACTTCTAGGAGTAAGTCGATGCTAAAGGGGGGGGATGTAGTGCCCCTCCGCTTTTGGTCCTTTGTCACATTTGAGTAAGTGTGGTTGGTTGAATTGAGATGTCTTGTTGACTTCGTGATTATATTACTTAATTTGATTTCAGAATTATGCGATAGAGTTAATATTATGATTAGCCTTGAGTAATCAATTTAAATTGATTTATAAGGTAACTTAAAACAATTTGGAATTAAATATTAATTAAAAACAATATGTTTGTTGAAAGGTGTTATGTGGTGATATTGATTATTAATTACTAAAATAAATTATGAGATTAATTGTTTAATGTTAAAGAAACAAATAAAGATAAATATTAATCTCATTAGATTTTAATTGATTAAATGGAAAGTTAATTTTAAATCAAATATAAAGATGGATATTATTTTAATGTTGATTTTTGTTAATAAATACAAATAACTATTGCCAAGGTTGAATTTTAAATTAATAGTAAATTAAAATAAGATACTAAATGGAATAATGATATTATATAATGAGTTAAAGCAATTAAAAGATAGAAAGACTTCGCATGTAGAGCATGCATAGTTTTGAACTGAATGCCAAAAGGAAACTTAGTGTTCCTTTTGAGATTTATTTGATTTTTATTTTGGAGATAAAATAGCTTTTCCTTTTGGATAATAAATATCATTTTTGGGAGAGTTTGGGGTTTGGGATCTTTGATTTTCAGTTTTCAAGAATGGGGGGTCTGAAGAGTTTCTTCTGAGGAATAAAAGTGGAAGCTACCAAATTCAAGAAACGAGAACTCAACACCAGTTTCTAGCTGTGTTATACGTTTAGCCAGGTTTCATTCTTTTGAACTTTTCCATTTCTATCAGTTTGAAGCAAACTAGAATAAAATGCGATACAAAAGTTTAAGTATTTTATTATTTACTGATTTGGAATAAAAAACAATAGAGGATAGTAGTGGAACCTTTGTACGAATTTTGCAAACTCCTTCGTTATTGTCCGATTGCAGTTTGAGCATTGATTTGCATATCTTAGTGTGATTTATTTGTCTTGGCTTTTTTATGAAATTGCGTTGTTAAGTCTTAAGCGTACTGGTTTCATCAAACCATCTAATAATTATATTTGTGTATTTTTCATGCGTGAACTTCTGTTTGGACTTCTTTTCATTCGACTACAATTCATAGAATTTGGATGTTGCTCAATTTGTTGGATTTCCTTTATCAGGTGTTTTTCGTCGTACTAAAAATTGAGGCATAATGATCTTGGCAAACGAATAAGCTATTGTTAATGTGTGACTTGTCTTACCTTATTGCTACGGTCTGCAACCATTATTGTCTGTTGAGTTGTCCGATTTGCTCTATGCTGCCAATTTTGTTGTACGTGGGGAGTTGGTTCGTTCCTAGCATATGGTTTTATGTATGCATAAGTTAATCTTATACTTATGATAACCGATTCATAGGGATTTCCATTGGAGTTTATTTATTTTCTTTTATAGTGTTGCATTCTCTGAGCGACGCACCTAATCATCTTCCCATTCATTGGCGAAAGGCCTTTTTGGAGGGCCGCCCTACCTGCTAATTTATTTCTATTTCAGTTGACTTCATTTTCTTGAAAGTTTTGATATTCTTTCAATCAACCTAATGGCATGCTATGTGCAATGATTCTCACATTAAGCTGCAGTTTTTGCCTTCTTTGCAAGCGCCATAGGCTTGATTCGTTGTTGGTTTGGTTACTACTTTGTGTAAAATAACATTGTCTATGTCTTATATTTGTCACTAGTTGTTGTAATACTTTTAAATGGTCAAGTTTTTATGTTTTGTACTCGATTCTAGGATGGTGTGTGGTTTGTGCTAAGTAATAGGTTATATATATATATTGCAGTGGCTATTTAATGTACTTGGATTTCGATTTTTATTGGAAACTCTATCTCATGGCATTCGATATGTATAAACTTTATGCTAAGTATGTAATGGCTTGCCATTATATGTGGAATTCGACTTACACCCGAATGGTATTGATATTCGATGACTATGGATGGATAGATAAACTCATAATGATAATCATTGTTTATGGTTTGTTATGCTATCTTTGAAGTTGTTATGTATGGCTCTCAGCTATTTGTTAGAAGGGTCGTATTTATATATATAGCATATGTTCTTTTATATGCTTAGAATATGCCTTTTTTTAGAAGGATTTTGATTAGTCATATGGCTCTTGTTGTATGAGACAACCCCATGACTTAAAACCAATCGGCTCTATGATGCGGATTTGTTCAGTAATAGTAAATTCAATATATGTTATATATATAGATGTTGATGTAAGTGGATGTAGGTCTTATGTGATTAATAATATACAGTCGATTCCTCATTGTTTAATCTCTATCTGCCTCTATAATAGAAATTTAGGCTGCCAGTTGAAATGCTCTTTCTTCGCCATCCATATTCCACTATTGACATTTGATTTTAATAGCATAAACACTTAACCTTCAGCTGTTTAAAAATAATAGCAATAATAAATGTTGTCTTTCAGAACGGGAAAGTCCATCCCTACTATTTTATAGTTTTCAATTTCATAATCATGTAAATATATTTGTATGTGGATGTTTTCGGGTATCAGTAAATAAGAGTATTGCTTGATTAAACTCTGTGATATCTAAAGTTGCTTGTGATTCGAATATATGTATTTTTATTTGTACATAAGGTTTGACATTATAGAAGATTTAAGATAGATAAATGTAGTTTAGATGTGCTTATTATAATATGATCTGATTTAAACAACAGCTTGTCATAATTTATTTATATATTAAAATATATTTCTATATAGAAGCAATGCATAAAATATATTCTTTTATAAATATTATAAATGTAACTTAAGAGTACTGTGATCTTGGGATTAGGAAAAAGATTGTTAATTAAGTGACTAGAGGGAAAATTTATTTAAATAGGTTTAAGGTTTTAAGTATGGGGATAAGATAGATAGATTATCAATAATAAAACATAGTATACCCAATTGAGAATAGAGTCCATGGGTAGGTTATAATTTTAGCAACTTCCGTCAGGAATGATAATTCATTATAAATGAGGGGATGTTAAAGGGATTGGGATCTTCGGTTATGTAATTGGTGAATGTGTGTAGATGGGTGAAGAATAGAATCTAGTGCGTTTTGTGTTAAGAATTCTAAGTAAGAGATATTAGTGAAGTGACAAACTAAAATAATGATAAGAGTTTTATTTGCATGTTTGGAATTTGAGTAATTTAATGTGAAGGAATACTTGAATTGATATTCTTTAAATGTTGATTACATTGTATTGTTTTACTGCTGAGTTTTAAATTAGAATAATTGATGTCTTAAATGCTTGAGTGTTATTGTGCTTTTCGATATCAAGTTGACTTCTTTTGGGTTAGTGAATTAATGGATGATTTTAATGGTTCCATGAAATTATGTCTTCTTCTTGTGATTGGTTTTGAAACGATATGATTTTATGTGTTGATTTACTTGGAGTAATGTGTTGAGATTATTGGAACCTCGTAGTGTCTGAGTTACCCTTTACTGGGAGTTTAAGGGTAGTTCATTCCGTAGGCTTCCAGAGGCAATGGGGAAAAATTAATTTATGTTGGATTTCCATGGTTAGACCTTTGTGATGCATTTGATCATATTTTTGTTTTGACCTCTTAAGGGTGTTACCTTGTTTCGTAGTTTTTCGTTTTGATATGGCTTTTGAGTGAGAAGGTTTATGCCTCGTATATGTACTTGGTTTTCGTGTTTTGGTGCTTCGTGTGATTTGGTACACCCCTTGATGTCATGAGGTTCATTTTGATGCTACTAGGGAGAGTGGCTCTTCATGGGGGCCGACGCACAAAGGGGCAGCTTGGGTAACCCATGGAAGAGTTGGTTTAATAAGTGATAACCTAATAAAATTAACTAGTGGGTTGGGTAGGTACATACTAAACAAGATAAGTAAGATGCCTTGCCCATGTCGTTAGTGCTTTCGTAGGCTAAGGATGGGCTGAGAAGGCCTGGTCAACAAGATCACTACCTTGTCCTCACAAAAGGTAAGTGATTTCACATGTGTCACCCTATGGGGCAAGTGCCTAGTGAGAGGCAGTCAGGGTAACCATAGATGGGGGCCGGCGTCTAGACTGTTAGGGTAACTCAGCGATGGGGCTGGTGTCTAGACTGTCAGGGTAACCCATGACAGGACCTTGCAATGACACTCTTCCCTTTAGCAATCGTGTATGTTTTTTGTTTCCCCCTTGTTGTTCTTGAGCCTTTGGAACCAGATGTTCCTTGTGTTTATTGTTGTTTGGATTGTGGAGCCCTATTAGTCGTCATTCACTTGATTGTTCTTTGTCGTGGTTCTTTCTTGTCATCCCCTAGCATGGGGGGTGGGCCTTCGGGTCCACGTGGTTGGGTGGAATGTGCTATGCACCCCATTAGGTTCCTAGATGGAGTTCGTGAAGCGTGGAGATTGTATCGATGCAGTTGTTTCAGAGCTTCACTAGAGTTCAATTGTGTCATGTTCATTGAGTTGTTTATCTCTAGTAATTGATGATGTATTCCCACTTTGTGTCAAGAGCACTATTGTACTTTTATAATCTTGAAAGGATGTAATTTCATATTGATGTATATGTATATTCTAATTTGATCAATGTAATGTATATACACTCTTGATTATGTTATGTGTTCATATATGGATGTCTCTCATTGATGTAATGCAATGGATGTATGATCATTGTAATCTTATTTTATATTATGATTTTGCAATGTAATCTCGTGATTTGGGCATGATCATTATTGTATGGGTTTATGTTTAGTAATCTTGTCACGTGTACCCTAGAGGATGTAGTTAGTTATTGAATATGTATAATTGTGTTTCATGTATTGTAAGTTAATGTATATCTTATGTTAGTTTACTATTTTTTTTTTAAATTGTGTTATAAATTGCTAGTTTTATGTTGTTCTTGGTGGTTTGTGTGGTGGGGCATTACATGAAATACTTAAGCTTATCCAACTCGCTAAGTAATACTCGTTTGGAGAGAATTGCAACTTTCTCTTTGTATTGATGTTTTAAGACTATACCAATCAACACTGTTACCTCTTATTGCTACTACTACTTGGAGTCTTAGCGTGATCTCCAATATTCTAGGGTTTCAATTAGTTTTAAAATTCCAAATTGTGGTCCACCCTTCTTTTTAGGAAAGAGTCTTAGTATAAGGCTAAGGAGTGGGATTTATATGAGGGGATACTAATGGATAATACTTGATAATATGATCAAAATATTGTCACCTAAAACTAGTGTTTGGAAAACTAAGATAAAGAACCCACTCTATAGGACATATTTGTCCAAATTGAATTTCCATGGTTTATGTAAATCTTTAATGAGGTAAACCTTGATATAGACTCAGTTTTTAGGATAAGACAAGAATAACTTTTTTGGCTTGTTACATGTAACACTGTCAAGAAAGTCAACAATGGTAATCTAAAAATTCCAATAGGGTAAATGTAAACCCAAGAGTTCCACCTAAACAAGAACAAAAAGAACCCTTTATTTAGAGAATAGAGTCTCAAGTCCAAGGCTATAAGACGGAAAGGGAAGCACAAAAAATTAGGACCATGTTTAAAAATAACTTCCACATGGTTGTCTTTAGAAAATAAAAATAAAAAGACCCCTTGGTGAGTTCTTGAACCAAAATGATGCAAGGCTCGAGTCTTGTTAACCACCTCTATAAGCATGCTTTAAGAGTAACCCTCCCAAAAAAAATCTATCAAAGTACAATGTTTGAGACATTTACAAACATTGTCAAACCATTCATTTTAGATTAAATTCAAGAAAATTGTTCCATAACTATTCTTAAAATATAAATGAATTATAATGTAAAATAATATCTCAAATTCCCAAAACCTACTATGATGAAAACACACTAACACATAGTAATTTACCCTAGTAGTCAAACTAGCAATTTACACCTAGATTAGTTATAAACTAGTCAAATTCCATTTTAACCTTTGTGATGGGTTAAACGGTTGATTGGTTGAGTCAATATATTCAACATCAATAAATCTAATGGCTGATGGAAATTTAAGGTTGCTTGATAGTATTTCCACTTGGTTACTATTGATTATTTTAGACAAGAGTGGTAGTGTCTACAAAAAGTTGAAGAACAACTTGATCCAAGCATGAAAACCTAGTTAAATCTCACTTAACAAGAAAATAAATCTTGAGAAGAATTTCTATATTGTAATTTATTCAAATATATTGGAATTCATCTTCGTTAGAAATTAGGATCTTAGGATACTAATCACTATAAAAAAAATATAAAACAAATAAAATGAGAATCATACAAGCATAAATTTTACACATTACACAAGATATATATGGGGAAAACCCTTTTGAATTAAAAAACCCCATAAACCATCATTTTATTAAAACACGTACAAAATGGTCAGTTCTAACATAGACTGGACCTAGGGAACCACTTCTCTTTACTTCCACATGACCAATAATATTTCATGTGCCTAGTAATATAAATTCACTATATATCTCCAAATTTTCATACTCTCAAATGAGAGAGAACCTCGTTAAATAGAGGAGAAAGGGTGACATAATAATTGAAGGGGTATTAGTCACATCTATTCAACAACCACCATTCATAAATAATTAATAATCTAAAATACTTATTAGACTAATTATTTCACATGGGATATACTAAATAAGCATATAATATATAAAGATTTATAAACTTATGCTAAAAAAATCTATAAATGTATGTTAATAGGGGGCATCACATGCCAATTGCCATAAAAGAAAAAATGAATTATCCTAGTAACATAGGTCTTCTTTGACATCAATAAATAAGGATACAAATACATGCCAAGATGAAAACCATGTATTCTAGACTACATGGAGGTCATCTGAATCTCATAATTTTTAATCCTAGTGTTTTAAAAATGATGCTATGAGGTCTTATAACAAATTATATTGAAGCTTGAGTCTACTCAAATTAGCCTCACCCCATGTTCACTACATAGTTCTTGGATAAGACTTACATAATACAATGATTTTACAAGTAGAAGATTTACAGAGAGAAGAATTTTACAATATGTCTATAGGACTTATATTATTCCTAAAGGACTTACTAATGCCTATAGGTCTTATGTTTTTCCTATTAGGACTTGTTTATGCCTGTTGGGACTTAAATATGCCCAAAGGACTTATTAATGCCTAGAGGTCTTATTAATGCCTAGAGGTCTTATTTTTTGCCTATTAGGACTTGCTTATGCTAGGACTCACAAATAGGATTTATCCACTAGGTGGTGTCATTGACATTCACATTCCCCCTCAATGGAATCACCTATGGCCAAGCATTATTATGATTTTGGAGAATTTCGCATTGCACATAAGTTCAATATGAGATGGTCAACATTCCAATATATTTCTCCTTGATTATAGTATGCCACTAGATATTTAGATGAATAGAATTGGAGGGAAATTTTATGATGGAATAACATTACTTAAGTTAGGTGCCCATGATCTTCAGTGTGATTTTCTCTCCTTGTTGTTTAAAATAAGAGTCTATGGTCAATATAATTGTAATTATTGATATATAGTAATGTTGTACTTTTACTAGTACCCAGATGAAACTTTTCCATAAATTTTCAAAGCCACATTGATTCTTTAAGAGCTACTTTTGTATTTCACTCAATTAATTAAGAAACCATAGAAGATAGCTTTTTAAAAGTATTATACTATCCATGTAATAGCACCTGCACTATTTTTTTTTAAGGCATAGTCTATGGTAGATTTATTATAAATAGAATCACCAACATAGTCAGTAATACAATGATCAAATAAAGTTGACTATTGGTGTAAGAACAATAAAGACCATGATTAACTGTATGCATTTGTCATTTGCCAATATAATATAGTATCTCTTATAAATCTAGAATATATTCTAATGATCATTATCAAGTAGATCATGAGAGATTTTCATAAACATAAATATGAATAATTTGTCATATTTCTTTCAAGGAAAAAGTAGTCATGCTACTGAACATATATTAATGATCAATAAAAAAAATAAGAAACAAGTGAGCTATCATTTCTAGGATTTCTCCCAAACAGTTTATTAGGGTGATAACCACCCATTATAAGTAAGTGCTTTACACCCAATAAATGTAGAGGATACTTGAAGCTCATAAAAATGTTAATGATCAATAAAAAAAATAAGAAACAAGTGAGCTATCATTTCTAGGATTTCTCCCAAACAGTTTATTAGGGCGATAACCACCCATTATAAGTAAGTGCTTTACACCCAATAAATGTAGAGGATACTTGAAGCTCATAAAAATGTTAGGTAAAGTAACACTCAAGGGAGAAGATAAAATATAGTAATCAAAAGATGATTTGAAATTTTATGTAATTCCACTTTTTGTATGGATGTGTAATAACTATGATTTTTTTTCCATTACCTTTTGATTTATTGTGTCATCCTTTAGCAAAATGGAATGGATTTTTCTATTTCAATATAACAAGAATGAGAACTCCCAAAGATAAATAATGATCTCCTTAGATGGTTGTGAAAACCACCTATGTATTTTATAAACATGTCATCTTCTTGGATGTATTTATCTATTTGGATACATCCTTTTTAGCTTATATCATTTCCCCTTAATGGACCTCTCTTCTCCATGACATATATGATAAAAATGCTTCTTGATTGACAAATAATTGATATCAATGTCATCAAATCCCCTAGCCATGCAAACTCATCCAAGGTTTTAATCAACTATTTCATATACAAGATAATTATTTGAAATTGGAACCTTCACATATGACAATGTCTTATATGCATAATAGTGTAAATCTAATGTCATCTCTTAACTTTGTAATATAATTATCAACAAGAAAGAAAAAGTTTTTTTATCTCCTACTTCACCTCCAATAAGCATTGCGTATAAAATGACAACTCTAATAAAAATTCCAACATTCCTACCATGCTAATTTGAGATTATAAGTTATACCAAAGAATACTTTATACCATAAACATATGTGGGGATAAATGTAGGAGAGAAACTATGAGTATTTTCTAAATTTGTTAGAGAACTTTATTGGCATTTAGACTCAAAGATATGAAAAAAACATTTGATAGAGATATGAGTATCAATACCTCAATGTTGTTGACATCTTTCTCTAAAAAATGATATTAATATCATAAATTATTTGGGACAAAAGAACTCAGGGTTCCAACATCACCTATCTTTGATCAAGGAAAATACACATTACTTGTCATAGTTGGCCCAAAAAAATGCATACTCGAATCTTATACAACAAGTTTAATTGGAGATTTAGATCCTTATAAATTGGCTTGGTCTAATAAGAATGTGTGATACTTTAAAAAATTTAGTTTGAGTTGCAGAATTCATATAGCTTTATAAAGTAGCCCATTTGAATTCACAAATAATCTTTTAAAATTAAGATTCCTACTTGTTTGATTTCCTATTAAGGATCAAATGATAAGCATGAACTTGAAAAATAAAACTAGCAAATGATGGTCTATAACGACATTGAACACATCTTTATTTAAGTCAATTTTGAAATGAGTTCAAAACAAATTCTTTGAAATATTTATTCAAATTCAACTCTTTTCTCAAGTAGGGTGTGAAGAGATGTCTTTGACCCATATTATCTATT
This sequence comes from Sequoia sempervirens, assembly GCA_007258455.2. Classification (NCBI taxonomy): domain Eukaryota; kingdom Viridiplantae; phylum Streptophyta; class Pinopsida; order Cupressales; family Cupressaceae; genus Sequoia; species Sequoia sempervirens. The sequence goes on along the minus strand of VDFB02000017.1, from coordinate 441,665,819 downwards.
GTTTGAAACATTCTAGGAAATAATTTGAATGAGATGGGTTTACATAAATTTATCTTTTCTTATATCTAAGGATATATTTGTAATGATAATCAATCAATTCTTCTATAAATTATTTGAATGTTTATAAATAGATCTAGCATAAATTTCACACATAAGCAATTCTTACAATAGATAACAATAACAATGATAATTGATTATTTACACATTGCAAAACTCTTAAAAATTGCTAGTGCTGCAATGAAGAAGCAATTTATTGATATAGGAAAACTTGATTATAAAATATATACTTCAAGATTGTAATCAAGCTTTCTCAATTTCAATAAAAGACTGCCCAATAATAATCATCCCAAAAGACAATGATAAAAGTAACACGAGATAAAAGTAACAATAACATCTCTCTTGGAAATTCCAATTCATCTTAAGAAAATTAATTTGAAGCTTGTTCTCTATTATTGATATTCATATTTGTGGGTTGTTTTGAGTTTATGATAGGGCACAATTTAAATTTATTCGAAGCTTGTTCTTTTTACTTTCACATAATTTGAATATGTTTTAACCTGCCACAATCTTGGATGTGTATAAGGTCTAATAGGATTCATTTAGTTCTTATTTTTGCCAAAACATGAATGCTTTATAAATGTGGTCTCCAAACAGCGTAGTCCAAACTGTTTGACCGAATGCCTAAAAAATGCGGTCCTATGGAATGCTACGATTGCAGGATATGCACAAAATGGGTTTGTTTAAAAGGCTTTAGAAACTTTCAAGCAAATCCAATTTGCAGGTGTAAAGCGAGACTCCTCAACCTTTGCCAGCATCCTCCCTGCCTATGCAGAAATGGGAGCTTTGGAACAAGCTGTGCACACCCGTCATAGCATAAAGGATAGAGGAATTTTGTCAGATTTTGTAGTTGCAACTACCCTGGTAGACATGTATGCAAAATGTGGAAGAATAGAGAAGGCACGTGAACTGTTTGACGAATGCCCTGATTGCAGGATATTCACAAAGTGGATTTGTTGAAAAGGCTTTGAAGAAAATGCATTTGGCAGGTGCAAAGCCAGACTCTACAACCTTTGCCAGCATCCTCACAGCCTGTGTCGAATGGGAGCTTTGGAACAGGGTATGGACATCCATTGCCTATGAAAGTGGTGAGAAAGATTTTAACTTTAGTGAGATGAAAAAGATTTGTAATGGCAGCCTAGAGCTTCATACTTGTGTTCTCTCTGATTTGTTTCCCATGTGGATGTGTGGTACACGGAGAAGGTAGTCTATTCCAAAATTTTATGGGGTATTCCTAATGCAAGTGATTTTGAGGATTGGTTCTGCAAATGCCCCTTTAGGATTGGTTTTGAGAATGAGGATCCCACTATTGCAGATGGGTTTCCTACAGTTGTCTGTTGACAAGGTGAGGAGGGAATGATAAATTTTAGGGGCAACTGATGGACAAATTTAAGCTTAGCTGGATTGTAATAAACAGGAAAAAGGGGCAAGCAACTAATCTTTCCAGCTGTAGATATTTGTTTGGGTAGAGGCATTCTGATGCAGATATTTTAATGTGGTTTGGCTCCATATTACCTGCTCAAAACTTATTGCCTTACAGGGATGTGCAATGTATCCATAAAGTTTAGATTGTCAGATAATGATGATAGCAGTATGAAGATTATTGAGCTTGACATGCAGTTGGAGGACATGATGGGAGCTCGTGTTAATGGGAAGAACAGTCTACTTATCATCGAAAGAGTTGGTTGTCGAAAGAGTAAGGACCATCATAGGATTTTCCAATCATATCAGAAATACTTGTAAGTTTATATATTTCATCTATTCTCTCTTTCAACAAATTTGTCGTGATTGATTTTGAGAAAGTCAAAACTATTGGGTTCTCTAGAAATAAAATAAAACTGGAGCCAGTTTAAAGGTTTGAAAATTTTGTTTCAAAGATATTTTCTTGATTGATTTCACTTTTAAATACTAGCTAGTATTCAATTGATTAGTCAATTTTAGTGCAAACATTTTAGTAAAGAAATAGCAGAGCGTATAATAAGAACGCAAATAAATAATTCTCTTCCAACAAATAAGATAAATAAGATAACTACAACACTAAACCCAAAAGATACTAATGGAATAAGTCAGTATGATAAATATATCACTATTAATTTATATCTAAACTGAATTAGAGTTGGGAATTATCTAAATAGATTAAAAATTGTAAGTAATAACTACTACAAAACATTGTACAATTCAAGATTAATACTAGCTAGCACTCAACTAATTCACACACAATTAACCTAAATTGAAAAGTTATACAGCCTAAATCAATAAAATCACCCACAGATATAATAATTCTTTATCTTTATATATTATCAATATGCCTGTGAAAATCTCAAACCTTTCTATTTTTTACATGTTTTATTGAATTAGTGATTGTAAATAAATGACATGTATGACCATAACACTACATAAACTATGTTGATCTAAACAACTATAACACTAGATATATTCTAAAGAAAATACATAATCCTAATGTACTGAAATGGGAATATAAATTCCAGCAACAAAATAAGCCATCATACCTTATATATTGAAGAATGAATGCCTTTCATCAATAGGGCTAGTGTTAGTGTAATTGCAGGTACAAGGGTGAGCACAAGAAAATTATAAAATGATATAAAGAAACTAACATATCATCACATCTTACATGATTTTTTTAAGTTGTCATGTGCATACAACATAGACAAGATGGGATGATATCTAGAAATCATCATAGGGTAGATAGTTCAAAATTTTAGATTTACAAGTTAATTGATAAGTATTCTCCAACTAAATCAATAAGAATTCTTCCCTGATATGTATTTTTATAAAAATAAGCAGTATCAGTATATATAGGAAACATACAATGAGACCATAAGCAAAAACTTGGATCCCTGTATGAGGATGTAGCAAGTTGCAGGTTGCCCAATGTAAAATCCGTCCCTTGGGTTCGACAATTTTTATTTTGCATTATCAACATATCTACCAACTTACCCAACCATACGTATTCCATGAAGATTAGAAGTGTTAATTTCAATAGCTTTGCATTCACTATGGTGACGACAAATCAACATCACCACTTATATGCTTACACTCAAAAGTGCTAAGCTCCTATGGCTAAGGTCTTTCCTAGACCTACAACCTAAGCCTCGAGGGTTCGTGTTGACCCTGCCTACGTATCTCCTCGTGTGAATCAGAGGCATCGTAGTTCGCCCCACAATGATAGAGGGAGTTCAATCTCACCTCTTGTATGAGATCTATTATCTCACCTTTAACCCATAACTATCAATTTAGTACATGTAAGCTATCAACATAGTCAATTATAATATAATGATAATAACTTGCCATCAAGTGTTGGATCCATACCAAACATTACCAAACATTAGTGTACAAATATGCACAATATTCACAAGGCGTCATTTACACCATAATCTCAAAGATTATACACAATGGTCATCATGAGCATACCCCCATATACACAAGTTGATTAGCTCATACACAGTACAAGTACAACAATGATTGGATCATATACAGATCACAAGTATATGTTCAGTGAGTGGATCATACATCGATCACAAGTACAACAGGATTAGCTCATTCACATATCACAATTACATTAGTGAATGACATATATCGCAAATGCACAGAGACAAGCTCCATCATACATCACATACACAGTGAAAAGCTCTAACATACATCACAAATACATAGTGATGAGCTCCAGCATGTATCACATACACAGAGGCAAGCTCTAACATATGTCACAATACATAGTAACGAATCCAACATACATCACATACATAGTGACAAGATCTACCATACACCACAATACTTAGTAATGAGATCCAACATACATCGCATACACAAAGACAAGCTTACTCATTACAATGGCTAACACATGTTCATAATGCATCCTAGATAGAAGAATATCGGTGCATTGCGCACTACACCGTGGGTCCATCCTTTCCGCCGGTCTTCTGCACCATTGGACAAATGGGAAGAGCATTTGGTGCATCTCATACTACATCGCGGGTTTGTCCTCAATCCCCACAAGGATAGGTATACAGTCTGACAATTGGGAAGGGGATTCGGTGCATACCATACTACACTGCGGGTCCATCCACCATCCCAAAGGTTTCCCCAAGTAGTGAACCTACCAAACTCGGTGGATTCCGACTTCAATCGCTTATAGGCCACCGACAACAAGTTTGTCCACCTAGGAAGGAGTAGCTCTTGACATATACCACCTTGTGACTTTAGTGGTATTGTCAGCTATCTCCTTCACAATCCCGAGTAACACTGGTCTTGGTCACTTTCGTGCCCTCAGTGATAGCCAGTGAACTCCCTCGATACAACGGTTAGCCTCGGATTACTGTTACCCGCACGGATGGGTCCCTACCCGTGTAACTGTTACTGTATCTTAATCATAACCAAGGTAGCTTGCTATCTTCACCTACGTGAACCAGGTGAATGTTGGCTAATCCCTCACAGTAGCCCAGACATCAATCATGGGCACGGTCCAATGACTGTCGTCACTGCTCAAATATTCCGGAGGTTCACTCTTAGATGGGTCATATATAACATGAATCACAGTCATAGTCAACACATATACGGGCCTATACATAGAGACCTCTAGATACGGAGTCACTTTTCACAACACAAAGTCACATGGAACCAACACGAGATGGAATTTTCTCATCATATACATATAATCAATTACCCATATAAAGAGTCAATGTTCGCTTACTATATAAAAGCATATTAGGTATTAAATACAAAATATTAGATTTCCTTAACTCTCCCATACCCATCTGGTACCCATTCAGCCTCAAATTGAAACCTACTAAAGAGAGAAGGTCAAACCCATCAGGAACAACCCCAACATCTGCAAGTTATCCCCCTAGACCCTCCCCCTACAGACTTGAAGTCACAAGGGCATCCTTCGCCCAAGGACCGCCTACGTTCCTGCTTCCAAACGGGTCAAAGTCACATGTAGTTCTCCTAACAAGGTCTCTCAAGGAGCCTACACTTGGACTTCCAAAATGGTAAATCCCTTATACAATTAATAAATATGGGATAATGTGATTTTCCACCCAAGGGAGTTAATTAACCATTATCACTAATAATTATTTTCTCTCCAAACCCATAGAGGTTCTATTAATCTTAAGATTATCTTACTCAAAATATATAGGTGAACTAGGATTTGTCAAGAATGTTGCTATCTCGAATATATCTGTAAAGAACCGGACCAATTTTTTTTGTTTTTTGCAATGCAATTACAATTCAACACGCACCCGTTAAGGTTAGCTCTAAACCAAAATGATGCGGAAAGTAACTCTAACCAGAATGTACACCAAGATCCCAATGTGGGCAAGGTGTGAGCATTGGTCAGAGGGTCTAATGCAGATGCACAACTGGAAAGGAACTCTAACTAAGAATGGCGCTGTGTGAGGGCGAGCATATGGTCAAAGGATCAATGCATGATGAACTCAAGTAACCCTAACCAAGAATGGCGCCGAGTGATGGCGAGCATATGGTCAGAGGGTCCCTAAACTACTTAACTGAAAGCAAATAGGCGGCAAGCCAGCCTCTTCCACTTATTCAGTGGGGAATACAATTGATTAAATGAGAGATAGGAGAGGAATGGCTGATAGTACTACTAACAGCTTACAATATGTCAGAATGTTCACTTAAATCTGGAGTTTTTGAGTCCTTCAATGCTGCAACTGATTAGTATGTCTTCCCAATACCAAATGTGACTTCCAATGCTCAATCCCAACCAAAGGAACAACTTTCTTGATTCTGATATATCAGACCTGCAACATAAAATGAAGAAATCTGCAACATAATACTCACTTAAATGTTCATAACTTGCCCAAATCACACTCTAATGACATGAAACGAGATTGCTCTAATGATGAAGGCGCCCAAAATGAATACTTAAAACCTCACCAAACAACTCCCATTTATTTTGCACAAATCCCAAGGTAATTCCTAAATGGTACGACCCTCTTGTAGGGGCGATTTAGCTAGGAAAAATCAGAAACTTCATTATAAATTCCACAAATTTGCAAGTAGGGTCACCCCAAGTAGAAAAGATGATATGACAACCACCCAGAATAATATTCTTTTTATTTTTTGATATATGAATGAAAACTGCCTACAGCCATGCAACATCAGCAACTCTGAAATATGACAGAAAATGCAAACTAGAACTCCAAAATGCAAACAATCAACTAAAAATGCAAATCAAACCTATTACAAGCTAACTCTCAACTAGTTGCTATCTTTCAAGCAAGAAGATGAGCCATTGCTAGGAGGTGTGCTTTCCTTGAAGCGAGTGCCTGAAGACAATTCAGCAGCATAACAGTGTAGTAGACAAAAGATCCCAAATGAAGAGCTGAGGCCTGAATATAAAGACATGAAGAGAGCCTTCTAGAAGCTTCAAGAAGGGCGCCCAAACCCTAACTTTGAATTCAACTCCTTCCCTCCAAAAGTGGCGTCCTTTTCCTTTTAATAAAATATTTCACTTTATAAAAATCCCTCTCTCCTCAAGAAGGCGTCCATTTCCTTTATTCCCAATATTTGACTTCAAAATATATAATTTATCTCTTAATGAAGTATTGACCCATTAGGTCCCCTTTTTAAAAACAACATTAAGTTGTAATGCTAGGCAAGGGGAGGGAAATGTTATAATATTAAAATATAATATTATAATGTGAAAATACTTATCTCTCCATGGAAAATGCACCCAAAGGCCAAAAACGGAAGCGCCAACTGAACCAACTGAGCAAGAAGACCAACTGAACTGAACCCAACCTATCCACTGCCAAAAATAGAATTTACTAAAAATAGTAAATTCATGAAGTTGCCCGAAATGCCAAATTGACCATACCACCGCGAAGCTGTCTGAAAACCCAGAAAGAATCCGCAATCCGATTTTCAAACTTCAAGCAACAACCTCCTCAAAATTAGGAAACCCTAATTTCACCATCTGAGTAGCCTATGGGTCTCCAGAATAGGCCAACGGTCAACTGCAACGATCACATTTGAGAAGGGGACATTACAGTCCGCCCTCCCCAAGATTGCTTGCCCTCAAGCAATCGCAAGTCTGGATGCTGTAGAATCTCCTCATTCTCCCAAGTAGCATCCTCCAAGGGTAAATTCTTCCACTTCACCAAGTACTCTTTGATTGCCCTCCTCCTCAAAGAACGCTCTCTGGAATTAATAATCTCTTCTGGAATCAAGGTCAACTGCCCTTCTTCATCTAAGGGAGGCAACTGTGATGAAGCAACAACATTGTGTCCAAGTGCCTTCTTGAGGCGAGACACATGGAAGACGTTGTGGACCTTACTACTCGATGGTAGTTCCAACTCATAAGCCACTGCTCCAACCTTTCTAACAACTTTGAATGGCCCATAGAAGCGAGGTTTGAGCTTCTCCGCTCCACTCTTCTTGAGTGTAGACTGTCTGTAAGGCTGAAGTCGAAGATAAACCATATCACCAACCTCAAATGAACGCTCAACACGCTGCTGATCAGCGTACATCTTCTGCTGATTTTGTGCTATTTGAAGGTTGTTCTTCAAGGACTTCAAAATATCTTGACTTTGCTGCAACCAATCCTTGGCTTGAGGAGCTTTGCTATCACCAAACACCAAATCAGCAAAGCTAGGAGCCTCATAACCATAGAGAGCCATGAACGGAGACATCCTTATTGACATGTGGAAGGATGAATTGTAGCAATACTCCCCAATGTGAAGCCATTTCACCCATGCTCTTTGCTGCTCCGAGACATAATTTCTAAGATAGCCCTCCAACCATTTGTTTACTATCTCAATTTGACCATCTGTTTGAGGGTGATAGCTAGTGCTCGGAGTAAGCACTGTACCACTCATCCTAAAAACCTCTTGCCAAAAGGTGCTTAGGAACTTGCTGTCCCTATCACTTACAATGTTTTTCGGCAACCCATGCAACCTAAACACTTCATGGAAAAACAGATCTGCAACTTGAGCTGCTGAAAACGAACTGGTAATGGCAAAGAAATGAGCAAATTTTGTTAATCTATCCACCACAACATAGATACAATCTTTGCCTTGAGCCCTAGGCAATCCCGTGATGAAATCCATCGAAATGCTTTCCCATTTTTGATTTGGAATGGGAAGTGGCTGTAGTAGACCAGCTGGAAGAGAGTGCTCATTTTTGTTCATTTGACAAGTGCTACACTCCTTGATGTAACGTTGAACTTCCTCTTTCAACCCCTTCCAAGAGAACCTCTCTCGAATCTGCCTATATGTCTTGAAATACCCTTGATGACCAGCAAGTGGAATGTCATGGAAGGTCATCAAAATCTTCTTCTTAAGTTTGGAATCAGCCACCAAAAAGATTCTTCCCTTGTAATGTATCAAACCATCAATTACCTTGTACCTTTCATCATGAGAAGTACCTTCAATGATGCTGGTTGCGAACTGATTTTTGGCATAATCAGCAAGCAACATCTCCTTCCAATCAGCAGTAAGCTCACACAATGAGCTCAAATGGGGTCTTCTGGATAAAGCATCAGCCACAATGTTGTTCTTCCCTTTGACATACTCAATGTCAAAATCGTAAGCTTGAAGCTTACTCACCCACTTTTGTTGTCTTTCGTTCAAATCCTTCTGATGCATGAAGTGCTTGAGACTATTGTGATCAGTTTTGACTACGAATTTGCTCCCCACCAGACATTGTCTGAACTTGGCTAATGCATGCATGATTGCAAGCATTTCTTTGTCGTAGATAGAATAGGTCCTTTCAACACCCCTTAGTTTTCTACTTTCAAACACAATGGGATGTTTGTCCTGCATCAAAACAGCACCAACTCCTTCTCCTGATGCATCACATTGCAACTCGAAAGGCTTGGAGAAATCTGGTATAGCCAACACTAGACAAGAACTCATGATTTTCTTGAATTTATCAAAAACACTTTGAGCCTTTTTTGACCACATGAAAGCCCCCTTTTTAGTGAGGTCAGTAAGGGGAGTAGCACTTTGAGAGTAGCCCTTCACGAACCTTCTGTAGAAGCCACAAAGACCCAAGAATCCCTTCAAATGAGTCAAGTTTTCTGGAGGTGGCCAATCAACTATTGCCTTGATCTTTTCAGGATCAACCTTCACTCCTTCAGCGCTGATTATATGACCAAGGTAGAGCAGCTCCTTCATTCCAAATTCACATTTGGACTCTTTGGCAAACAAACTCTCCGATTCAAGAATGCTAAGCACTTCCTCCAAGTGCTTGAGATGTTCTTCCCATGTCTTGCTGAAGATGAGAATATCATCAAAGAAGATCAACACAAATTTCCTCAACTGTTTCTGGAAAACTCTGTTCATACACGACTGGAAAGTGGCTAGAGCATTAGTCAACCCAAAGGGCATGACTAGAAACTCGAAGTGTCCATAGTGGCATCTGAATGCCGTCTTCTCAACATCTGAACCTCTCATCCGGATTTGATAGTAACCTGACCTCAAATCAATTTTTGAGAAAAACTTGGCACCATGTAGCTCATCAATGAGCTCATCTATCCGAGGAATGGGGTACCGATTTTTGATTGTGCTTTGATTCAGGGCACGATAATCCACACACATGTGGATGGTGCCATCTTTCTTCTTCACAAGGACTACTGTTGAAGCAAAGGGACTCTTGCTTAGGCAAATGAAACCCATCTCCAAGAGTTCTTTTATGTTTTTCTCAATCTCATCCTTCTGCTTCTTAGGATACCGATATGGTGTTGTGACGACTAGCTTGGCCCCTTCTTTGAGTTCAATGACATGCTCTGCTCCTCTTTCAGGAGGCGGCCCAGGAGGTAAATCAGCAAACACCTTACTCCTCTTGGTAAGTATAGACTGGATGTCTGGAGGATAGTCCCTCTTTGTCTCAACTGGACTAGCCGGAAGAACCATGCATTCCGCAGCCCACTCAACTTGATCGTGCCGAATCAACCTCTCCATTCTTTTGAATGAAACAATTCGAAGACCTCCATTGGACATTCCTCTTAACACCACCCTCTTTCCATCAGATTGGAACTTGAGCTCCATTGTTTGTAAATTGAGAGAGATTTCACCAAGAGAGCGTAACCATTGTATACCAAGTACTGCATCAGTGTCACCAATAGTAACCACATAAAAGTCATCTTTGACTTCATAGTTGCCTAACTGCATGGACATGTTAGGGACTCTTTGGTTGCAGGAGATATGAAACCCATCAGCCACCATAACTTTGAATCCTTCAAATTCTTTTGTTTTGAGACCCCTCTTTGCAACTACACCTTCATCAATGAAGTTATGTGTTGCCCCAGTATCAATTAAGGCAACAATACGATGACCTCCAACTCCACCACGAACCTTGAAAGATTCCTTCTTTTGGAAACTAGAGAGTTGGGCAATAGGGCCCCCAACTCCTTGCTCATGATCGGACTCTTCTGGAGCTCTTTCTTCCTCGCTGTCCCCAAAATAAGACTGTTGATCAGACATATCAGATTCTGATCCATAATCAGAATAAGCCCCCATTTGATTAGAACGCCCTCTTCCAGGACATCTATGACCTTTAACCCAAGGCTCCAAACATGTATAACACTTTCCCTCTTTTCTAAGCTGTTCACATTGCTCTTCAGTCAACTTGGGTGGGAACTTCTTGTGCTGATTTGAAAGATGCCTCTTATCCTTCTTGTGACCAAATGGCTTTGGTGGAAATTTAGGCCTAGGGGCTGATAACTCCATACTTCGAGACTTTTTGATGGCTTCTTCGAGACTTGGTGGATCGAAGGTTTAACCCACCCTTTCAAGGGCTCAACCAATCCTTCAGAAAACAATACAACCAATCTTCTTTCAATGATGTTGGGCACCATCACGGAAAGTCTTTGGAAATCAACTATGTAGGAATCCAAGGAGCCATGTTGCTTCAATTGTGCAAGCTCACAAAATTTCACTTCAGGATCCTTAGTGTCGAACCTATCAATCAGCTTATTGGTGAATTCATCGTAGGTTCGAATGAGGTTGTGGCCCAGCGTGACCAAACCATGGTACCACCACTCATGGGCAGCTCCCTCCAAATGAAGCGTTGCAAACTTGATGGCATCTTCTTCTGGCATGGGACGAAGTGAAAGGTAGTTGTCTAACTTCTGAACCCACGATCTTGCTGAACATTTATCACTTCCATCGAAGTGAGCCAATGACACCTTCCCAAGGGCTTGTTGATAATCGGTTCTAGGAGCCATATGAGCATGGTTATCAACTCTTCCTCCGTTTCTTCTGTTTCTTTGGTTCAAGAATTGATCAAAGGACCATTGGTCTCTAAGATCAGGGGGTAAGGTGGCATACTCCAAGTAGGCTTGCCTGGCATCGTCTACAAAAGGAATGACAGCTTCAACTTGCGGTTCCTCTCTCTGAGTGAATGTAGGAAAGAGAGGCCTAGAGGCTGTTCCTCTAGAGGTGGCCTCATGTTGACCAATAGTTCTACTCCCTCCATTACCATTGTTCCCATTGATTCCACTGTTTTCTCCTGTAGCATGGTTTTGATTAGGAATATGATTCTGAGGAATTTGTTGATCCATTTGTGCAAGTAACCGGGACATCAACTCAATCATCCCATCAAACTTCTTTTCCATCCTTTCATCCCTTTCATCCATGGCCTGCTTGTGACTTTCTGCCATGTTCTCAACTGTTTTACTAGTATCTACTATTCTTCCTGTTTCTCTCAAAGCTTCTGACAAAGTATCTGCATCTGGCACTGGCGGAAACTGTGTCTGTTGTCTTCTGGCCTGACTTCTGGTGAAGTATCTGCAATCACTGTCACTCATCTGACAACTGAATCACTGTAGGGCACAGGTTGGCAAAATCATGGCTCTGATACCACTGTAAAGAACCGGACCAATTTTTTTTGTTTTTTGCAATGCAATTACAATTCAACACGCACCCGTTAAGGTTAGCTCTAAACCAAAACGATGCGGAAAGTAACTCTAACCAGAATGTACACCAAGATCCCGATGTGGGCAAGGTGTGAGCATTGGTCAGAGGGTCTAATGCAGATGCACAACTGGAAAGGAACTCTAACTAAGAATGGCGCTGTGTGAGGGCGAGCATATGGTCAGAGGATCAATGCATGATGAACTCAAGTAACCCTAACCAAGAATGGCGCCGAGTGATGGTGAGCATATGGTCAGAGGGTCCCTAAACTACTTAACTGAAAGCAAATAGGTGGCAAGCCAGCCTCTTCCACTTATTCAGTGGGGAATACAATTGATTAAATGAGAGATAAGAGAGGAATGGCTGATAGTACTACTAACAACTTACAATATGTCAGAATGTTCACTTAAATCTGGAGTTTTTGAGTCCTTCAATGCTGCAACTGATTAGTATGTCTTCCCAATGCCAAATGTGACTTCCAATGCTCAATCCCAACCAAAGGAACAACTTTCTTGATTCTGATATATCAGACCTGCAACATAAAATGAAGAAATCTGCAACATAATACTCACTCAAATGTTCATAACTTGCCCATATCACACTCTAATGACATGGAACGAGATTGCTCTAATGATGAAGGCGCCCAAAATGAATACTTAAAACCTCACCAAACAACTCCCATTTATTTTGCACAAATCCCAAAGTAATTCCTAAATGGTACAACCCTCTTGTAGGGGCGATTTAGCTAGGAAAAATCAGAAACTTCATTATAAATTCCACAAATTTGCAAGTAGGGTCGCCCCAAGTAGAAAAGATGATATGACAACCACCCAGAACAATATTCTTTTTATTTTTTGATATATGAATGAAAATTGCCTACAGCCATGCAACATCAGCAACTCTGAAATATGACAGAAAATGCAAACTAGAACTCCAAAATGCAAACACTCAACTAAAAATGCAAATCAAACCTATTACAAGCTAACTCTCAACTAGTTGCTATTTTTCAAGCAAGAAGATGAGCCATTGCTAGGAGGTGTGCTTTCCTCGAAGCGAGTGCTTGAAGACAATTCAGCAGCATAACAATGTAGTAGACAAAAGATCCCAAATGAAGAGCTGAGGCCTGAATATAAAGACATGAAGAGAGCCTTCTAGAAGCTTCAAGAAGGGCGCCCAAACCCTAATTTTGAATTCAACTCCTTCCCTCCAAAAGTGGCGTCCTTTTCCTTTTAATAAAATATTTCACTTTATAAAAATCCCTCTCTCCTCAAGAAGGCGTCCATTTCCTTTATTCCCAATATTTGACTTCAAAATATATAATTTATCTCTTAATGAAGTATTGACCCATTAGGTCCCCTTTTTAAAAACAACATTAAGTTGTAATGCTAGGCAAGGGGGGGGAAATGTTATAATATTAAAATATAATATTATAATGTGAAAATACCTATCTCTCCATGGAAAATGCACCCAAAGGCCAAAAACGGAAGCGCCTGCTGAACCAACTGAGGAAGAAGACCAACTGAACTGAACCCAACCTGTCCACTGCCAAAAATAGAATTTACTAAAAATAGTAAATTCATGAAGTTGCCCGAAATGCCAAACTAACCATACCACCACAAAGCTCTCTGAAAACCCAGAAAGAATCCGCAATCCGATTTTCAAACTTCAAGCAACAACCTCCTCAAAATTAGGAAACCCTAATTTCACCATCCGAGTAGCCTACGGGTCTCCAGAATAGGCCAACAGTCAACTGCAACGATCACATTTGAGAAGGGGACATTACAATATCTCCCAAAGCAAGTAGATCTAGCCAAAACTAGGTATGAGGTTGTTAGGCAATCTTAATTCCATCTATGAATAGGACATTAATAAAGTATACATGTCCCTATAAGGAGTAGTCAAATATTGATATCATGCATCCATAATGCAGGAAGCCTTGTTAGGGGTCCAAGTGAGGTCCCACCTTACTATAGATCTATAAATATAATATCATTTATGACCTCCTCTTAGATGAGGCACAACATACATCAACAAGGCCCCATTAAATCCTTTTGAATTTCAAAGAACATGTATCCTTAATTTCAAACTCGCATTAAGCATAACCAAAATTTGAGCCATACCCAAGACAATTGGCCACACTATGCTCATCATATAATCATATATAAATATACGCTCCATACTACTAGTAATATGAGCCTTCTAGTTTCATTTACCTTATAGTGTAACTCGTTATTCCTGTAATAGCTTGGTTCTCAAACTAGATAGCTATTCAAACTTTCCATTTAAACTAAACCTGACCTTAATGGTCATCAATAGGGTAACAAGAGATGTTACATAAGATTTATCTCATAACTAAATCTTGTTAATGTTGTCAAATTAACAATAGTTACCTTCCATTTGGTATACAATTTGTATTGTGCTTCATTACAGGTAGAATAATAATTTCAATATCAAGGTTCACGTATTTAAGAGATTGATAGATATCACGTAGTCATGCAAAGCATTTATCATGATATCAATGAATTATTAAAGTATCAAGTTTCAACATTAAGGATATGTTTATAAATCATGCTTGTAGTACCATTAAATGGAGTCATCATTACTTACAATATTATGCAACCACAAGCCAAAGCTCATATTAGTTATATTCGTTTCCTAGTTCATACTATAAAGTTATCTTGAAGCTAAAGATTTGTCCTAGACTACCTTGCCCCCTTGTTTCACTTTGGAGGCTCAACATAAACATATAATGAATTTCAAGGGTAAGATCCTATATGACAACTTTAGGTTTGTAAATCAAGTGTTTATTCTCACATTTTAATGGTCACAAGACGTAGAAAGTTCATGAAATCATGACACAGCTGTCACTATCCACAACCAATCTACTATAAACCCAATTCCATAATGAAAGGATTGACCTAACTCAACATACTTAAAACTTTGTAATTAATAAAAACCCATAGAATTATAACAACCTTCGTTCCATCTTTTACCATTCGACCATCACATGTTCACAAAGGTTTTCTTGAGGTGAAAGTCACCAAAATATTAGTTTCAACATAATTTTAACTAGTGGATTGGCAAGAACAAATATAGTATTTAAGTACTTAATGCATTCATATTTATTCTCGAACGGGTCTCAGGTATCATAACCTCCATACTTGTGAAGCTAACTCTATAAATCAGAATGTTTTATAATATTTATAATATTTCTCAACTACAGTTAAGATATTCTGAAATTAACTACTGCAATATAAATCATGGTGCCTTTAACCAAAATTTCACTATGATGAGGTTATGGGTTATCTAATGCCTTAAAACCCTTATCTATTTTCTGTAATTGAAATGATGTGTAATGCAGCCTGTGCTTTAATGATATGGCAATTTAAACGTCGAATATTTTAGATTAGGTTCACAAATACACATAGATCATTTCATGAAACGGTTAGTTATTATTCACTATTTTACTTTAGTCTCCCTTAAATCTTTACATGATAGCCAGAAGAGTAGATATTTGAAACCTCATACTATTGAAAGATTTGTATACTTAGCTTTCCATGATTCTGGTGCTAAAATTAGCAGTCCTTTCCCTTGGTGCTTCTAATGTTGTGTTATTCCTCCAATACCACTTCATACTTCAAGGACTTCCTCCTTCCAATGCTCCTGTAGCTTGCTCCAGAAATCTGCTGTCCAAGCGTCTTCACAACTCCCGAAGCCTTCTATTACAATTTGTTGAATATCTCGAGCCTATTCAAAAACTCTCATGGCAGCGCAAGCAAGGACGAGGTGGCAAGGGTCGTTGAATTTGGTTTCACACCTGCCCTTTTTCTTTTTCTTGAAAGTTTCTAAAGCCTTTTCAACAAATCCGTTTTGTGCATATCCTCCAATCATGGGAGTCCATAAGACCACATTGCTTTGAGGCATTTTGTCAAACAGCTCACGTGCCCTTCCTATGCTTCCACACTTAGCATACATATCTACATGGTAGTTAGAACTACAACATTAGACAAAATTCATGTGTCCTTTATCCTTCGATGGATGTTCATACCCTATTCGAAATCTCCCATTTTAGTACAGGCCGGAAGGATGTTGGTGAAGGTTGCAGAATTTGGCTTTATGCCTGCCAATCGCATTTGCTTGAAAGTTTCTGAAGCCTTTTCAATAAATGATTTTGTGCATAACCTGTGCTCATGGTATTTGATGAGAACACCTTCATTCTAGCAGATCTCCTCTCGCCTTCTCCCATGTGTTCTCTTTATTCTCTTTCTGCCCCTCCAAACCTATCTTCCCTATGTATTTTCTTGCCTTAATCTGTCCAAAAATAATGTGTGCCTCCATACTTCCATGCCATAGAAATATCTGGAAAAATTTCCTTGGATTTCGTGGTATTCCTGCAAATTTCTTCTACAGGCCTGTTTTTTTTTAGCCTCCATTTTCCATCGCGGACTTCTCGAGTGACTAAGGGGGATGCGATGATTTAAAATCTGCTTTCTATGTCACGCACTACGGGGCTGAGTTGTTGGGGCTATGTAGTTTATTCAACTTGGTCATTTGCAATGGTATGAAGGCATGACCGAACTCAGGCAACATCACCTGCAAAACATACAATGGACAAAGTGTGGTTGATTATGTCATTTGCTCGCATGTTTACACGTCAAAGATAAAGGAACTAGTGATTAGAAAATGTCCTTTAGAGCTGAAATCAGATCATAATCCAATATATGTAAATCTTGACGCCCACACTAGCATGCATCAAGGGGGGCAGATTCCTATCAGCAAAAAGACAGTGCCTCCGCAAGGTAGAATCATCATGAACCATGACAATCAGGAAGTCTTCAAGAATGCCCTCAAAAGGATTTTCAGGGAGTATGAAAGAAAATTAGCCAGCACGGGGCATCACACTATAAACAAGGGCATGCTGATCCCTATTGTTCACAAGGCTTTGGATGAGTGTAAGAGGGCTAGGCCTAAGAAGGCAATTACTTCTACTTTCCCAGCAAACCCATGGTTTGATGAAGAGTGCAAGTTAACAAAAAGAAAATTTCGTGAGGGTGGAAGGACCATAGAAAACAAGAAAGAATACGAAAAGATGATACGGAACAAAAAAGAAAAATATGTTAGCACTAGAAGGCTGGAGCTGATTGCCTTTGGAAAGAACAATTCCAAGAAATTCTGGAAGGAGCTACAGCAAAAAAGAAAACAAACGGAAAACAATATCACAAGCTCTCAATGGTTGGAATATGCAAAGGTACTGTATGAGTGGGAACAAGATAAACATAGACCCCCAACAATCATGGTTGCCACTGAACTTTTCACCATCGAAGACATCAATCAAGGGATAAAAAGGTTGGCTGGGGGAAAAGCACAGGATATTGATGGGCTACAAGTAGAATTCTTAAAATGGGGCATTGAGGTCCTTGCGCCTTACATCAAGGGCTTTTTCAATAGGGTTATTCAAAAGGGCTTTCCGGAAGGGTGGACAACTAGTGTTGTGGTTTCCTTATACAAAAGTGGGGACACTAATAACCCATCAAATTACCGCACTATTATGATTAATCCGCTTCTTGGAAAACTTTTTGGAAGCATGATTGAGCGCAGAATTAGTAGTTGGGCTGAGAAAGAGGGCAAAAGAGCTAAAGGGCAGGCTGGTTTTAGACCAAAACATTCCACTATCGATCATGGTATTACTCTTAGATTTTTGATTGAAAAAATTTGGAACGTTCAAGGGGAGGAGGACTTTTGCTGCTTTGTTGACTTCAAAAAGGCCTTTGACACAGTGCCACGGGGCAAGTTGTGGAATAGAATGGAGGAACTGGGAGTCCCAAAGGCACTTAGGGCGGCTGTTCATAGGCTGTATGCGCAGGTCAGAGCTAAAATCAGAACTAATGAAGGTATGTCTGAGTGCTTTGGCAGTGACATTGGAGTCAAGCAAGGCTGCCCGCTTTATCCAATGCTATTTGGGGTTTACATTGACAAGTTGGAAGAGTGGATAGACAAAGTTGGTGGGGAAGGTATTCAGTTGGCCAATTATGTAATAAAATTGCTCTTGTATGCCAATGATCTCATTTTGATCGCTAAAACCGCACGAGTTAAGAAAACATTTGAAAGCTCTTGAATCCTTTTGTCAAGAAGTTGGGATGCAAGTGAATACTAGTAAAAATTGTAGATGAATACAAATACCTTGGGCTTGATTTTCACTATAAGCTCAGTTGGGAAACTTGTAGAGCAAAAAGGATCCAAGGAGGCTAGAAAGCACTTTACTCTCTACAAAACAGATGTAGAAATGTTGAATTATGGGATTGGAAAACCAAGAGAACGTTGTTTGGCTTACTTGTGACCCCGGTGGTTCTATATGGGTGTGAAATTTGGGGCAGCAACATGTCAGATCAGAAATGGAGGCAAGTGGAAAGAATTCAAAAGCATCTAATTGTTAGCAGCCTTAAGCTCAAAACTACGATACCTTATGAGATTTTACTAGCGGAGACGGGCACCTTTCCCTTGGAGGCTTTCGCGATGATTCGGTTACTAAGTTACCTACAAAAGGTTCAAAATATGGAGGACCATCGGTGGCCTAAGCTAATTGTAAAAGAAAAGTTGGATAGAAGAAGGAATACATGGATGAAACAAAACAAAAAATGGATGGAAAAGTGGGGTGTGAATATGCAAGATTGTCCAAGTACAAATGAAGAAATAAAAAAATATGTGAAACAAAAACTCAAAAATGCTATATGGACAAAACAATCAGGGCGAAAAAAAGACTATTATATCAAAGAATTCAATCCCAAGGGGGACCACGATGAAAAGGCATATATAGGAGCAAATATTAAATGGAGAGCAAAGATGTTGATAGCTCAACTCCGAACTAGCTCACATCGTCTTAGATGTGAAACGGGCAGATGGATGGTTCCTAAAGAAGAGTGGGAAAAAAGAATATGCCGTTTTTGCGACATGGGATTAGTGGAGACAGAGTGGCACTATGTTATGGAGTGCTCAGCGTATAAAGATATTCGGGTCACTTATGGGGACACCTTACAAGTGGATAACTTAAATACCTTGTTTGAGGAGGAAAGGTTGGTCAATTCAGCAAATTACATCATCAAAATTCACTGTCGTAGAGCTGACCTCGAGCGAAAATCTCGGGCTGTTTAGGGTCTTCTCTTTTCAATGGTGGTCTTGTGCTGTTCCTGGGTCCCATAGGCTGCTGTGGCCTCATGGACGTTATTAAAATATTTCATTTCATTCCCTTTTTTTTTCCATGCTTCTTATCAACTAGGAGGTTCTTTGGGAGTGGGATGCCATGCCTATTAATGGCATGGACACCCTTATTTTGACCTACGCCATCCTCTCTTTTTCTGCCCATCTTATTTTTGGTCTTGCTCTGTCCCTTCACGTGAATGATTGGAGAGAAAGATAAGGGTTCCATGCCTCCTAAATGTGGGCTCCCCATCCCTGATCACTTCTTTATTTTATTTATTATTTAACTCCACCTTAGTGTCCAACAGGGATGCCACTCGTCAGGGATGTGACATCCTTCCCTTCCCTCCTTAGGATAAGTCGTCCCAGCTTATTAGAAGTTTACATTAGTTAATTTCTTTAAAAACTTTGGTTACTAGGCAAGTCAATTGCTTTTGAACCCCTTATCCTTACCTCTTAGGTGGTTCCCTTTTCCCAATCTAACCAATTTAGTCCCTCGAGTAAGCATTTTTGCTTAATCTGATCCTCAATTTTAAATTTAGGGGTTGATATTACTTAAAATAGCCTATATTATGCCATGAAAATTACAACATGAAAAGATGTGAAATCCCATTAAATAATTGGTTTATGGGAATTAGTAGCAATCAAATACCACAACCTTCCATTGTGCACTCTGTTTTTCATTTATAATTCGTATATCAAAATTCCCTTTTCACCCATTTAGGTTCCCTTGGTTACAACTAGTCATCCATTCCCAGGGGCTTAAAAGTCTATTTAATATATTCAAAACAATTATATACATTTCAAGTGATCAACTTGGTTATGGTCGGTAGGGTAAGACAACATATTTAGCCCAGAGTCAAGTGAGTTTCATAGGTCCAGCATTTGAACCTGGTTGCTCTGATACCAATGTAAAATTTGCCCCTTGGGCTCTACAATTTTTTATTTTTTTTGCATTATCAACATATCTACCAGCTTACCCAACCATACATATTCCATGAAGATTAGAAGTGTTAATTTCAATAGCTTTGCATTCACCATGGTGACGACAAATCAACATCACCACTTATATGCTTACACTCAAAAGTGCTAAGCTCCTATGACTAAGGTCTTTCCTAGACCTACAACCTAAGCCTCAAGGGTTCAGGTTGACCCTGCCTATGTAACCCCTCGTGGGAATCAGAGGCATCATAGTTCGCCCCACAATGGCAGAGGGAGTTCAATCTCACCTTTTGTATGAGATCTATTATCTCACCTTTAACCCATAACTATTAATTTAGTACATGTAAGCTATTAACATAGTCAATTATAATATAATGATAATAACTTGCCATTAAGTGTTGGATCCATACCAAACCATACCAAACATTACCAAACATTAGTGTACAAATATGCACAATATTCACAAGGCATCATTTACACCATAATATCAAAGATTATACACAATGGTCATCATGAGCATACCCCCATTACACAAGCTGATTAGCTCATACACAGTACAAGTACAACAATGACTGGATCATATACAAATCACAGGTACAACGGGATTAGCTCATTCGCATATCACAATTACATTAGTGACTGACTCTAGCATATATCACAAAAATACACAGAGACAAGCTCCATCATACATCACATACACAATGACAAGCTCTAGCATACATCACAAATACATAGTGATGAGCTCCAACATGTATCACATACACAGAGGCAAGCTCTAACATACGTCACAATACATAGCGACAAGCTCCAACATACATCACATACATAGTGACAAGATCTACCATACACCACCATACTTAGTGATGAGATCCAACATACATTGCATACACATAGACAAGCTTACTCATTACAATGGCTAACACATGTCCATAATGCATCCTACATAGAAGAATATCGTGCATTGCACACTACACCGTGGGTCCATCCTTTCCACCGGTCTTCTGTACCATTAGACAAATGGGAAGAGGATTTGCTGCATCTCATACCAAACCGCGGGTTCGTCCTCAATTCCCACAAGGATAATACAGTCTAACAACTGCGAAGGGGATTCGGTGCACCCCATACTACACCGTAGGTCTGTCCACCATCCCAAAGGTTTCCCCAAGTAGTGAACATACCAAATCCGGTGGATTCCGACTTCAATCGCCTATAAGCCACCGACGACAAGTTTTTCCACCCAGGAAGGAGTAGCTCCCGACATTTACCACCTTGTGATCTTAGTGGTATTGTTAGCTATCTCTTTCACAATCCTGGGTAACACTGGCCTTGGTCACTTTTGTGCCCTCAGTGACAGCCAGTGAACCCCCTCGATACACCGGTTAGCCCCGGATTACCGTTACTCGTACGGATGGGTCCCTACCTGTGCAACCATTACCGTATCTTAATCATAACCAGGGTAGTCTGCTATCTTCGCCTTCGTGAACCAAGTGAATGCTGCCTAATCCCTCACAGTAGCCCATACATCAATCATTAGCACAGTCCAATGACTACCTATCATTGCTCAAATATCCTGGAGGTTCACTCTTGGATGGGTCATACATAACATGAATCACAATCACAGTCAACACATATGGGCCTATACATAGAGACCTCTAGATACGAAGTCACTTTTCACAACACATAAAGTCACATGGAACCAACATGAGATGGACTTTTTCCATCATATACATATAATCAATTACCCATATAAAGAGTCAATCTTTGCTTACTATATAAAAACATATTAGGTATTAAATACATAATATTAGATTTCCTTAACTCGCTCATACCCATCTGGTACCCATTTAGCCTCAAACTAAAGTCTACTAAAGAGAGAAGGTCAAAACCATCAGGAACAACCCCAACATCTGGGAGTTATCCCTCATAGACCCTCCCCCTACGAACTTGAAGTCACAAGGGCATCCTTTTCCCAAGGACCGCCTACGTTCCCGCTTCCAAACAGGTCAAAGTCACACGTAGTTCTCTTAACAAGGTCTCTCAAGGAGCCTACACTTGGACTTCCAACATGGTAAATCCCTTATACAATAAATAAATATGGGATAATGTGATTTTCCATCCAAGGGAGTTAATTAAGTATTAGCACTAATAATAATTTTCTCTCCAAACCCATCGAGGTTCTATTAATCTTAAGATTATCTTACTCAAAATATATAGGTGGACTAGGATTTGTCAAGAATGTTGCTATCTTGAATATATCTCCCAAAGCAAGTAGATCTAGCCAAAACTAGGTATGAGGTTGTTAGGCAATCTTAATTCCATCTAAGAATAGGACATTAATAAAGTATACATGTCCCTATAAGTAGTAGTCAAATATTGATATCATGCATCCATAATGCAGGAAGCCTTGTTAGGGGTCCAAGTGAGGTCCCACCTTACTATAGATCTATAAATCTAATATCATTTATGACCTCCTCTTAGATGAGGCACAACATACATCAACAAGGCCCCATTAAATCCTTTTGAACTTCGAAGAACATGTATCCTTAATTTCAAACTCACATTAAGCATAACCAAAATTTGAGCCATACCCAAGACAATTGGCCACACTATGCTCATCATATAATCATATATAAATATACGCTCCATACTACTAGTAATTTGAGCCTTCTAGTTTCATTTACCTTATTGTGTAACTCGTTTTTCTTGTAATAGCTTGGTTCTCAAACTAGATAGCTATTCAAACTTTCCATTTAAACTAAACCCGACCTTAATGGTCATCAGTAGGGTAACAAGAGATGTTACATAAGATTTATCTCATAACTAAATCTTGTCAACGTTGTCAAATTAACAATAGTTACCTTCCATTTGGTATACAATTTGTATTGTGCTTCATTACATGTAGAATAATAATTTCAATTTCAAGGTTCATGTATTTAAGAGATTGATAGATATCATGTACTCATGCAAAGCATTTATCATGATATCAATGAATTATTAAAGTATCAAGTTTCAACATTAAGGATATGTTTATAAATCGTGGTTGTAGTACCATTAAATGGAGTCATCATTACTTACAATATTATGCAACCACGAGCCAAAGCTCATATTAATTATATTCGTTTCCTGGTTCATACTATAAAGTTATCTTGAAGCTAAAGATTTGTCCTAGACTACCTTGCCCCCTTGTTTCACTTTGGAGGCTCAGCATAAACATATAATGAATTTCAAGGGTAAGATCCTATATGACAACTTTAGGTTTGTAAATCAAGTGTTTATTCTCACATTTTAATGGTCACAAGACGTAGAAAGTGCATGAAATCATGGCACAACTGCTCCTATCCACAACCAATCTACTATAAACCCAATTCCATAATGAAAGGATTGACTAACTCGACATACTTAAAACTTTGTAATTAATAAAAACCCATAGAATTATAACAACCTTCGTTCCATCTTTTACCATTCGACCATCACATGTTCACAAAGGTTTTCTTGAGGTGAAAGTCACCAAAATATTAGTTTCAACATAATTTGAACTTGTGGATTGGCAAGAACAAATATAGTATTTAAGTACTTAATGCATTCATATTTATTCTCGAATAGGTCTCAAGTATCATAACCTCCATACTTGTAAAGCTAACTCTTTATAAATCAGAATGATTTATAATATTCATAATATTTCTGAACTAGAGTTAAGATATTCTGAAATTAACTACTGCAATATAAGTCATGGTGCCTTTAACCAAAATTTCACTTCGATGATGTTATGGGTTACCTAATGCCTTAAAACCCTTATCTATTTTCTGAAATTGAAATGATGTGTAATGCAGCTGTGCTTTAATGATATGGCAATTTAAACATCGAATATTTTAGATTAGGTTCACAAATACACATAGATCATTTCATGAAACTGTTAGTTATTATCAACTATTTTGCTTTAGTCTCCCTTAAATCTTTACATGATAGCCAGAAGAGTAGATATTTGAAACCTCATACTATTGAAAGATTTGTATACTTAGCTTTCCATGATTCCGGTGCTGAAATTAGCAGTCCTTTCCCTTGGTGCTTCTAATGTTGTGTTATTCCTCCAATACCACTCCATACTTCAAGGACTTCCTCCTTCCGATGCTCCCATAGCTTTCTTTAGAAATCTGCTCTCCAAGCGTCTTCACAACTCCTGAAGCCTTCCATTACAATTTGTTGGATATCCCGAGCCTATTCAAAAACTCTCATGGCAGTGCAAGCAAGGACGAGCTGGCAAGGGTTGTTGAATTTGGTTTCACACCTGCCCTTTTGCTTTTGCTTGAAATTTTCTAAAGCCTTTTTAACAAATCCGTTTTGTGCATATCCTCCAATCATGGGAGTCCATAAGACCACATTGCTTTGAGGCATTTTGTCAAACAGCTCACGTGCCCATCCTATGCTTCCACACTTAGCATACATATCTACATGGTAGTTAGAACTACATCTGACAAAATTCATGTGTCCTTCATCCTTCGATGGATGTCCATACCCTATTCCAAATCTCCCATTTTAGTACAGGCTTGTAGGATGTTGGCGAAGGTTGCAGAATTCGGCTTTATGCCTGCCAATCGCATTTTCTTGAAAGTTTATAAAGCCTTTTCAATAAATGATTTTGTGCATAACCTGTGCTCATGGTATTTGATGAGAACACCTTCATTCTAGCAGATCTCCTCTCGCCTTCTCCCATGCGTTCTCTTTATTCTCTATCTGCCCCTCCAAACCTATCTTCCCTCTGTATTTTCTTGCCTTAATCTATGCAAAAATAACGCGTGCCTCCATACTTCCATGATATAGAAATATCTGGAAAAATTTCCTTGGATTTTGTGGTATTCCTGCAAATTTCTTCTACAGGCCTTTGTTTTTTTTGCCTCCGTTTTCCATCCTAGACTTCCTGAGGGACTAAGGGGGCTGCGATGAATTAAAATCTGCTTTCTATGCCTTTTTTTTCTCATGCTTCTTATCAACTAGGAGTTTCTTTGGGAGTGAGATGCCATGCATATTAATGGGACGGACACCCTTATTTTGACCTATACCATCCTGTCTTTTTCTACCCATCTTATTTTTGGTCTTGCTTTATCCCTTCACGTGAATGATTGAAGAGACAGATAGGGGTTTCATGCCTCATAAATGTGGGCTCCCCATCCCCGATCACTTCTTCTTTATTTTATTTATTATTTAACTCCACCTTACTGTCCACTAGGGATGTCACTCGTCAGGGATGTGACACCCAAATGTCCACAAAACATCTGTGTGGACATGCTTATGATATGGTTTGTTGTATAAACTATTACAACATCTATGTGGACATGCTCATGATATAGTTTATTGTATAAACTATTACCGTGGGTACAAGAAGTTGCCATAGCCTCTTAAATTCTAATAACACTGCATCTCCCATCTTCTTTGCCCATGACTGATTGGTATTACATGAAATCAATTCCAATCTATTAATGTCATCTATAAGATGACCATTAGTGCCACAGCTAACAAAGGCTGCTGCACTTCAATTCCATCTTAGATGCATAAAAAGAACATTAAACAACCATAACCTAGAGAAAATCTTTGATTTTTAGAGAATTGAATGAAGTTAGCAGTAGAATGCATTATCTCGAGAAAAAAGAAAACGGGTAATTCTTCTATAATACAATTGATTTCAACTTGGAGAAATTTGAAATGCCTCTTTTAACCTTCCACCTGATCAGCACATAGACAATGGAAAAATAATAAAATCAGCGAGCTTATCAAACAATTGGCGTGCAAACATCTGCTTATTGAAATACTGGATCGCATAAAACTTACCTTCCCCTGGTTCTGAATGTGGCTAATTTGTTGTGGTAACCAAAGGCCGTCTTTGAAATGTCTCAGCATATCATGCATTCTCAAGCACTTTTTCCAAACTACCCACTCCACTACATCCGGACTCTTAACACACCATGATGGCCGAATTTTTTTCTCTATATACTTCTCTTCCTCATCTACTTCATCAAAGCTCATTATAAGAATGTTTTTAATGTGTTTGTGCAAATGTGTATATATAGGGAAAGACGGGGGGAGGGAGGAATTCTTTGCAATGCATTATCTGAAGGTAAAAAACAAACGGCTAGCATCAGAGAAAAGCAAACGGCTAGCATGAAAAAAGCAAACGGCTAGCACCAGAAGAAAGAAAATGGCTGGCATTTGAAAAAATCAAACAGCTGCACTTTCCACTTCTCCATCGCTGATTACACATCTCTATCACTGATTACTTCAGTTTGTTATGTTTGTAACGCTATTCAAGTGTTGAAACAAAATTTGAGCTGATTGCTCTTTTTTTGTGATAGCCGTTTCCTTTTTTTTACGTTGGAATCTTCAGCCTCGTAAACCTAAACGCTCCTCCCTTTATCCACTTCTATAGTATAGCTCTTCTCAAGGAGGAATTGAATTTCATTAACCCTTTCTTATTTTAAGCGTGAAACTCTTAAGGTCTGCTTCTTATTGGTAACTTAGCAAGCGAATGCCTTAAGCTTTCCTTGCTTGATGATGGTTTTCTCTTGTTGTGTGATACTGATTTCAAATTTTGGACTCGCAAAGCAGTGGACACACATTACAGTCACATTTGGGTGGGTATTTTGTTTCTTGTGTACTTTGGCATGTGTGAATTAGTCCTTTCCTTTCAGCATGGAACTACAACAAAATTTTCTAATGGTTAGAATGCTACTTCATTTGTTTCTGTAGTCATGAGAAAACATACAATTGGATTTCAAGTTTCCAATCTAAATCATTTTGTAGATATTTTAAATAGGAAGACTTAATTGATATCTGATGCTGTTTTATGCCAAAATTTGTTGGAAAGTCTATGTGACTTGTAACACCATTTCTGGTTATTACTACACTTACCTTTCATCAGAGTATTTCATGCATGGAGTTGCAGATGAGAAGACGGATGTGTTTGCATTTGCGGTCTTGATCATCTAATCTCATCAAAACTTAGCCACAAAATGAACAATTAACTTTTCATTTCCAACAATATATGGAAAAAGGTCAATTCTATCAAAGCTCCATTTAAGTTACAGGAATGATATATAGATCAGAACTAGAATTCATTCTCTTCCCATCAATTTACTTGTATCTGATATTTTCAGACTGACCACTGAACCTCATAGAATTAAATGAATTTTATGTAGGCAAAGCACTTTGATTGACAGTGGGAACATCCAAGGGCTTGTGGACCTGTCCCTTGGTGATTCACATGAGAATCATCAGATAAATGCTATGGTTATGACAGCTAGTATATACATTCAACAGTCTACTCTTCTTCGTTCTTGCATGGCTTATGTAAGTTGTATAGATTCAAAAATCATCCTGCAGGTCATGACAGTATCAAGCACCATTGCATCTATAATAATGTCTACCCAAATTAAACAAGCTTCTGTCTTCTTTTGAAATCAGTGTTTACCAAATTGTAAGGCTTGGCTACATTAAACGAAGCTGTCAAGTGATAAAGCTTAATTTATGTTTTGTTCATGGGATCCTGGTTCTGGAGCTTCTAAGAGGAGGAGACAACTTAGAAAATACAGACTGTGGGAGGATGCCATTATAAGTCTTTATTTATTTTGGGAACCTCTGATACAGAAGATTATACTTCCCCCAGATACTGATCTGGACCATCATAGGGAGAGGGAGAGAGAGAGAAGACTGTAATATTGTTTTTTTTATGTATTCTTTGGCATAAGTTATGACATTTGGGTCACTGCTAGTTCTTGTATTTTGTAAGTTAAATCATGACTTTAAAGTCAGTGTTAACGAGTTTTCTGTGGGATGAGTCAGTCGGTCATTGTGGTTTCATGCATTCTGTGAGTAAAATCAAAACAATTTAGTCATGAAATTAGAGTCACTATGGTTTCATCCATTTTGTGAACTAAATCAAAGCAATAGAAATACTGTGCTAGCATGTATTTTGTGAAGTATTTAGTGACTAAAGAGGTAAGGAAACTAGAGTAGTTTAATTATTTATAAATATCAGTGTTCCACGGGGATTTGTCCCCTGCCCTAGTATCCCCATCCCCATCCTAGAAACATTTCGGGGACTCGGGGACTTCTCGGAAACTGTCACCCCTGTTGCATCTAACAGTGACTCAAACTTGAGCTCCAATTTTGATACTAACTTGCCAGTTGCATCTGCTGATCAGGGACAACCATATATTTTTTATGTTTTTGTCATTTTATAGCTGAAACTTGGAGCCCTTGGGCATTTTCTTATAATTCTTATTTAATATGTATGCACATTGACAATGAAAGTATTTGAATTTTGTTATTTTGTTTGTTGATTCTCATGTGAAATATCAATTCAAGTCTAATGTTATGTATTAATCTTCTACAATATCTATGCTGAATGCTTTATCAATGTTATGATATGAATATTTGAAATTTCTCTATACTTTTAAAATCTCCCTATTTTTTTATCAGCCGTCGTCCCCTACCATCCCCTAAAAAATGGCCCAAAAGTACCCCCGTACCAAAAACTCATCCCACTGTCCCCTACCGTCCCCGTCCCCAAAACTCCTTGGAGCATAGATAAGTATTGTTTATGGGTTACTAGACTTTGAAACATCAAATGAGTTATATTTCTAACCACCCAGTTTGTGGGTATAATTGACATATGTATTGAAGGTTTGGCGACCATATCTTAAGTTTGTAAATGTCAATAATATGAAACCTTTATGTTTTGTAAGTGTTGATATTATGAACATTTTGTGAACTATTGTGTTTAGTTTTGACTTTAATATCGTATTGAAAGAATGCTTATCTAGAAGGATTGATATTTATTAGGAGGTGTATTGGACACCTTACATAATGTTATAATAACTTTTATAATTTAATATTATTTGTGGTGCACCTAGGGGATCTAAGGATGTGTGCATAATATGGGTTAGCTTTATTGGGGTTAATTTATGTGTTGTATGTAATATTGTGATAAATATTTAATGTATGATTGCATATTGGATACATATTTAATATTGATAAAACTTAGTACCAAAAAGTAAATGTGGGGGTTAATGGTTTTGTTAGCTCATGGTATTAATCACATGGTTTTATTTAATACCACTTGGTAGTTTTATGAAAGCTTATGTTTATAAAAGCAAGAACATGGGTAGTTGTCTAAGGTTGCCTTTTTGGTCATTTTGGGGTTGGCTTGTGAGAACATCTCTTATAGGTTGCATATCTAAGGATTTGAAGCATGGAATGGGATTTGTGGTTACATGCTTGTTCACATAGAATAAACATATTAAAGAATAAACATATTAAAACATATGTGTTTAAGCAATGGTTGATATACACCATTGCATCATTATTATTATTGTGTGGAAAATGTGAATGTGAGTATGTGCATTCTATAATCAAATGATGCATTTGCAAGTTAATCTATATTATACATGTTTGTATATATATTATATTATATTATATATAGTAGTATATATATGTGTATATTAAATGTTATTATTAAAGCACTGTATTCCTTATACATAGTGCATAACATGGATATAATGTTTCATATTCTAAATGAAATTGTTGACCAGTGCATAAAATACTTTCATAAGCGCATGATATATGTTTGAGCGCATCATTTTTATAGCTCAATGTTATTGACATAACATATTGACGTTACGAGAATTAGACGCTTAGCCTTCATATATAAATATTTGAAATGTTTAAAGGTAAAACACGACTCATATAAGAGCCAACATCATGCTATAATTGTTGCATGCATATAATGCATTAAGAAAGCAACAATATCATTGATGCAAAACAAGTGTAATTGTCGCCTTTAAAGTAGATGATTGGTTTGGAATCATACACAAAAGCAACGTGCAATGTAAATCAATAAAACAACGCTATTTAAAGGGAAGTCTACTTTTTAAATGCTTTACCAATGACCAAATCAACTTAGTAAATTGCAACCAATAATAGTATTGACTTATTCCTCTATGAAACAACAAGCTTTAAAATGATAGGGAATATGGTGAATTGTTGGTCCCATATTATGAACTCATTGATTCAATAAAAGTATTTTAAACCTGTAAGTCGATTTCCAAAATAGAACATGTGCAAATATAAATCGGTCAACATGTTGGCAAGCAAAGAGTCGACCTATTGTTCTATTTGGATAAGTATTGAGATGGGAATTTTCCACCTTTTGATTGTCAAACTGATTCAATTGAGTTGAGCTGAGAAGTGTCAATTCGCTAGCCTAGTTTCTAGCTTGTGGTTGTTGGGTTTTGTGTATAAATAGAGGCACTCTTACCTCATTTGGATACACTTCTACTACACATTATTATGCTTCTCCATTCTACTACATTTTATTTGGGAGGTTCATATTTTGCTGAGAGGCACTTTGTGAGGAAACATTAGTGAGAGGAATTGAGGAGGATTGTTGTTAAGCTGATTTTAAGAGGGGGCCAAGCTTAAGAACTGTGAGTCAATTGGATTAAAGTGACTAACATGCATGAGATTCTACTCTCTTTAGGTTTTATCTGTCTTGTGAAAGATTGAATGTCTTGTATGTTTATTTGGAAATGCATTAGATTGCTTGAAATAGAGTAATGATCTATTCGCTTATTGGAAAGAAAAAAAATTGGTTGTTATGAATTCCTTATGAGTGTTGTACATACTCCATATTAAGAAGTGAATGTTATCAATAGTATTATATACTAGGATTGATGAAAGTGTGAATAGCTTAAGGAAGTTATTTAATACTCCTATACACCCTATATGGGAATTTGAATGATGTTTCTATACATAGATAGTTTGCACTATATGTATAATGTGAAATGTATCAATTTCACGAAGTGACTTGACACTGTTAGCTTATAATGCTAGGAAACATTAGGAATGATAAGGTTTGGCAATACATCAACAATGATAGTATGAAAGATATGATAGGATCAGATGTCATATTGTTAATCTATACTTGAATGATCATTTGATCATTACTTTCAAATCAAAGCCTAAGTTGAGAGTAAACTATTTGGGTTGAGAAGTATATTTGATTAATGATAGAAACCGTAGGTTAAGAAGTACCTACCAGGTTGTAATATTTACTTGACTACCCATTGGAACCAATAGGTTGAGAATAACCTACTTGTTTGGGTTGTTTATTTGATCTTTGTTTGGAACACATAGGTTTGGATTAACCTATATGATGGAACCGATTGATGATTGTTGAATTTATCTTGGAATTAGGATACACCAAGGTTGAGACTCACCTATGTGATTAAGTTGATCACTTGAGTTTGTGGATTTACTTCTTGAGTAGATCCATAGGTAGGATTACTTGTAGAGTTAGTGTTGTTACTTGATTGGTTGCTTTATGTACTCTTGATATGAAGTTATATTGTTGACAAGATTCTACTCTTTGAGTAACCCTTTTTATTAAGGAGATTACACTCTCAAATGGAATCATTTACTAATATGATTGCTCTTCAATTGAGGTCATTTATTATTCTTGAATGGAGCTAGTTATTTATGAGTATTTATTCTATGATAAGATGAAGCTAATGTAGTTATACTTTAGAATATAAAGTTATTCCTAGGATTAGATTGTCTAGTGAAGGGAATAGGTTATTCCTAGGATTAGACTATCCAATGAAGGGAATAGGTTATTCCTAGGATTAGATTGTTCACTGAAGGGAATAGCTTGTATATGTGAATACTTGAGAGAAGTATCTTTGAGATTTGAAAAGGGAATAGGTCATTTCTGAGGTTAATGATTACCTATGGAAGGAAATTGCCTAAGCATAGTATATGAATGGTCATAATCCAAACTGAGCTATGGTAGTGTATGTGAATAGGATGATTGTCACTCAAAGTATTGGGTGAGAATACTTTGGTCAAAGTAGTGTAATTTTCCACTGGTTGCACTATCAATTCCCTGTGTTCCTTTTATGCATGCTAGTTCAGAATTATAGTGTCTATAAGTTCTAGTTATGTAGGACACAAAACTAAGCTCAAGAAGGCTATTTGTTATGGGGTTTTACTAACCAATCTCTTCATCAAAGGGTAGGGCCATCTTACCATATGTGGCAGATGTGTGAGGGACCGCATTTGAGTTTGTGGTTGGCAAAAAAGTGCTTGAGTGATGCTTCTCCTCATTAGTTTGCAGTCGAGGTTCGGGGATGTTTGCGCAAGCATTGGGGACAACTAGAGTGTACGCACCAAGGAATGGAGACATCTAGAATATATGCACCAATGTAATGACATCAAGACCAGCTTGTATATCTATTGCCAAATGAAGCTCATAAGAGCTACGCATGTATGTATCTTGTACCCATTTATATGGAAGGTTGTAATCATGAATGATAAGCTTGAGTTTATTCAATATGAAATCTATGTTATGGAAAGGTTTGTGAAATTACAATGAAATTTTGGAATAGTGTTATTTCAAATGTGCATGTAATTTACATTATGAAAAAGAAAATTTTTTAATACCGGGGTTGTTACACACTAGAATAAGTTATAATTTGAACTCCCCATAGAGTGTTTAGAAGATTGTGACTCAAAGGGCCCCTTTAGAGAGTTGAGAATTGTTTTGAAAGAATCCAATTTGAATACAAAAAAATATTTTGGGGTGCATTCCACTTGATAGGAATAACTTAGTAATGAGGAAAAGGGTGAAGAAGACACAACTGACTCAAAACATACTCACAATAATGCTAAGAGAAGGAGAAGGCCCAAAAATGGAAAGGGAAAGGAGGTGGTGGATGAAGATGAAAACAAGAAATATCAAAAAGAAAATTCTAAAATAAGATCTATGAGAATTGTGACTAAATCAACAATAAAAGGAAAATAAAAGAAGGAAAGAAGGAAAAGAGAAGGATACTGATGTGCATGAGGTGATCTTGGATTTTGGGGAAGATAACTTGAACAAAAGATACAAACCCAACCTATGATTTCTTTGAGGATTCGTCTCTTGAGGTGTTCTTCAACTCTATCAAAAGTCATGATGAGGAGGTGGTTTTGGATACCAACTATATTTCACATGTCCCAAACTCTAGCCCCCCAATGGAACCTTCACAAAATGACAAACGTGAAGAGAGGGAAATAGGTGACCACCTAGTCGAAGAATTTAGATGGAGAGAACCAAAAAAAAGAAAGATAGAAAGAAAATATCCTAAGAGGAAAAGCTTGACTTGATGGGACACAAATTGCCAACTTGAAGACTCTATGGTTTAAATTCTCTCAATCACTAAAGACCTTATGGAGTGCTTGACCACCTATATGGCCATCCTGCATGAGAAGTACAATAGAAGGAAAAGTAAATTTGGGGAGATAGATACAAAGCGAAGAATGAGCTAAAGAAAACCTTTTAAGCTAAGAAAAGCAACGAGGATAATGACCTGGAGGTGTGGAACTAAAAGTTGAACCGAATTTCAGATGAGTGGAATGCTCTTATGAGCCTCCACAATATGAAGCTCACCTAGGTCACTTTTATTTTTTGGTTTGTTGGTTTTTTTTGTGCTTTGTTGTTGTCAGCTTCATTTTTGTGTTGTTGGTGCAATATTTTTTTTGTTATTCTTTAGTTTTATGATGTTTTTTGTAACTCTTGGGTGTGGGACCATTTTCCTACTTTATCTTATCAAAAACATAATTAAAATTTGTACTTCACTAAGTACTTCCAAAAAATCATAAAAATAACACTAAGTTCCAAATATAATCATTAAAGAAAAATTATTATCAATTTTTATAGATAAACAAGATACTTTAAATAAGTAGTTATTTTACCTATAAAGACATTTAATCTAGATTTTGAAACAAGGTTTTAATATAAATGCCACCACTACTTTGTGTTATTTTTAAATACAACTATAATACATTTTCTCCAGCAATTAAACCTATGACATGGATTGTTTTCCTTAAATTACATGTGGTCTTCTAAGAGAAATCATTTTACCTAACTAATTTCCCTTTTAAAAAAGGTTAAATAAAAATAAAGTGCATATCTAGAGCTTGAATAAAGTTAATTGTCATCAGTAAGTGAAAATAAAAACACATGGTATTGCAATTTTGAGTAATTCTATCTCTTCAATAAAAGGTAACATAAAAACAATGTTAAGTTTAAAAAGATAATCTGGAATTTTTTATGTTTTCTAAAAATAACTCACATAAATCATTATCAATTTATATCTAGACCAAATTAAAAGAAAATATTCTAAATAGGTTAAAAATTTGAACAATCCCACCAAGAAATAATTACTACAATTTAAGATTAATAAGCACTTTTTGATTAAATGTACAAAGGTTTTAGTATTACCATATAAGATTGCATTTTACATAACCATCTTCTATAGAGAAGAAGAGTATAATATAACAGTCTAGTAAAATTTGAGATTTTCATCTACTACCCTCTTCCAACAAATTTCATTTCATGTAGGTTGATTCATTAAAATCAAAGCTATTTTTTACACTACAGATTTTATTTAAATGGAGGCAACTTAAAAGTGAGAATATTCTAAATAGGTTAATAGATTGAAAAATCCCACCAAATAATAATTACTACAATTTAATATTAATAATCATGCCCCAAGTAAATGCATAAAGAAACAACTTCATAACATCAGACAACTATATTTATAGATATTTCATCTACTCCCTCTTCCAACAAATTTGTTTTGATTGGTTTCTCTAAAAATAAAATAAAACAAGAGCCAACTTAAAGGTTTGAAAGTTTTGTTTCAAAGATATTTTCTTGTTTGATTTCACTTTCAAATGTTAGCTAGAACTCAACTTATTAGCCATTTATAGTGCAAAGATTCTAGTAAATAATTTGGAGAGCCTAAATAAGAGAAAAAATAAATAGTTCAGTTTGAACAAGTAAGATAAATAAGATAACTACAACACTAAACCCAAAAGATACTCATGAAATAAGTAAATATAATAAATATATCACTATTAATTTATATCTAAATCAAATTAGGGGTGAGAATTATCAAAATAGGTTTAAAAATCATAAGTAATAACTACTACAAAACATTTTACAATTCAAGATTAATGCTAGCTAGCACTCAATTGATTAGATATTTTTGTTGCAACATTCTAATAAAGAAGTAGGACAACTTATAATAAGAGAAAAATAAAAGGTTGTCTTTTCCAAATAATAGTAAGATTAATAGAGATCAGTGTCAATTTTTATCTAAACCAAATTAAGTAGGAATTGCCTAAATAGGTTGAAATTCCCAATAATAACTACTACAAAATATTGTACAATTCAAGATTAATAGAAGATCATGATTATGTCCCAACTACAAGAAGAGTATAATGGGTTTTTAGATATTGCTTTTACTACCCTTTCCAACAAATCCTTGTTGATTGATTCATTGAAATTGAAGTAATTGTGTTTCATAAAGATTTTTTTTTTACCTCATATGATGATCCAAAGGTTTCACAAATATATTAAAGTTATCAACTAAGATTGCATTACATATAACCATCTTCTTGTCACAAGTATATTAATATTACCATCTAGCATTACATTGTACATAACCTTCTTTAAGAAGAGCCTAGTCTTGCATCTACTCATAACCATCTTCTATAAATCCTTTTTAATTGACTCATTGAAACTAAAGCTATCATGTTCCATAAAGTTCAATAAAAGAAAAGAAAGTTGAGTATTGGTTTGTTTCAATATATTTTAGCTATCTTACAACCATTGTAATAAAGAAATCAATAGAGCCTATAATAAGGGGACAAAAAAGGTTGTCCCTTAAATAAGAGTTATTATTAGTATAATCAAAAGAATAAAGATAAGAGGAAATTCATTTGACTATGAAAAGAGGTTAAAATATTTATAATTCCATACTTTAGAATAAGTTAAATGATCATTAAATTATTGTTATCTTTGAATCAAATATGGACACATTGCACATGGAAGCAAGAGGTGTTAAATTCTAGCTCAAGATTGAAGGTAAACAAACACAAGAGATGTTATACCCTAGATATAGGCTTGAAAATCAATCAACATAGTCTATATAAAATTTTAAAAATTCCAATAAGATGTTATATCCTAACTAGACTTGAAAATCCATCAACATATTTTTTTTATAAATCCAATTGAATTAGAA
Organism: Sequoia sempervirens; assembly: GCA_007258455.2. Lineage (NCBI taxonomy): Eukaryota > Viridiplantae > Streptophyta > Pinopsida > Cupressales > Cupressaceae > Sequoia > Sequoia sempervirens. Next base: position 441,629,608 of record VDFB02000017.1, on the reverse strand, counting down.
AATAATGTTTAATGATTAAATTCATTTCAAGTTAGTGAACTTTACAAGTCTCATGTGGTAAAAGCGTGATGTTAGTTGAAAAGAAAAGCATTTTGAAAATTTTGCATTTATTATGTTGTCGCATACTAACATATCCTTTGAACTACATTTTGACACCTTACAATATAGATAATATGGAATAGTATCAACAAATCATCATAGTGTAAAAATTGAGAATATTGAGTTGTATTAATAATATCCAACCGAGTTTGGAATTTTAATTACTCTCGAATATTACTTGATCTTGCAAGATTCCAAGTCATCCTTAAGGTTTGTCTTGAAGGCATGGGTTTCAACTTTCAAGAGAAACATCCATCCTTATCATCCTTCTTTCTTTTAAAAAAATAATTTGGGATCTTGAATTATCAAGAATTCACCATTATTACCATTAGATTTTCCTATTTTTGTAGTAATGGCTCTTCAACCCTTTCAAATCCAAAGCCATCCTAAAACCCTACCACTAAAATAAGATAAACCCTACAAAACCTCCCACCATAGAGTATAGGGGAAAAAACTCACATAACCCCACCCACCACAGTTCTTAAGTATTTACTTTGTAAGTGCTCAAATTACAAAATCCAAAAACCTTCTAGTACAATTATGTAAGACTGAAAAATCTAAAATAAATATGAGATCAAAAAATACAAAAAATAAACAAACTTTTGGTCATGTCAACATCAGCCTTCTTGCAAACAATGCTAGCAAGATGGCAGCCAATACCCTTAATGGAAAAACAAATATGATCTCCTGTCACCCATCAACACTTTTGCTCCACACAAACAATCTGTTGAAAGAATGCTTTCAATATAACCGACTATTACGCAAAAAAATCTTTAATACAAAGAAATCCTAATCATAAGTGTCTTAGAATAGAAAGACCTCTGCAGCAAACCACTCAAAATGCAAGACTTGTTATCAAGAAAGTTGATATAAGAATGGCCTATCAGCCAAACAAGCAAATATCATGTAAGAGGTTCTCTGGTTCCAATTCTAAATTGTTTTTGTCAGGTGCTATCAATCATCAAATTCTCATAAGATTATGTTCTCTTACCCACAGATTTCGTTGGTGATACAAAAGGTTTAAACTAACTACAATAAATTGAAGGATTAGTTTGGAAACCATGACATCATTGTTGCGCAACAAGAACAATACTAGAGCTGTTAAGCAATTGGAGTCACTCTCTAAAATTGTGTGGTTCATTGCATAAAAATTATTGGAATCAATTGCTTCAAAACAAAAGCTGTCATGTTTGAGGAAGTTGTGGTTGTAGAATGAGGCACTAAAGCAGCTGTAAGTGGGTGTACTAAATTGTTTGCATCCATCCTTGCTAATAGGACGATGATGACTAAATACAAGAAACCCTGTTCAGATTATGCTCACTATATATTTGAGACTGTAGAAGGCTTTGACTAGAAGGCAAGTTTTGGTTGTCAGAAAATCTATTAAAACAGAGCATTTCTAGCGATGCAAGCACCAGCTTTTCAAGTGCAAAATCATCTCAGACCTTCAATTTAAGAATAGCCAAAGAGTCTGCATCACTTCAAATGCATTTCAAAGTTATTATTCAAATCAGCTAGTCCTTATGTCACAACTAATCTAGAAAGGCTACTCCAAATGATAGAAATAATTGTATTCAAAGGCCCAAAAAAGAAATAAACCTAAAATGTGAACCAAAATTACTAAGAATGTCTATTGATCCTTACCATATAGCAAATTTATGTGTCTGCTCAAAGATGCTAATAGAAAGAACTACAAGAACTGAAAAAGACATTGTATGATGACTAATATCACAAAAGTTTGTACTTGAAAAAAGATTAGGAACTGTTATACTTATGTATGAGGTAAAGAAATCAAAGTGAAAAAGACATTGTACAATGACTGATATCTAACATGTGTAAGAAATTTTGATTTGGCTCTCAAATATACCACAATAAGCATGAGATAGGTACATAACAACATTTTTATTTGATATTGAGATATAAATAAAAAAGAATCAAGAAAATAGGAAATAATGAAATTAATGAATAAGAAATAACATGTATCTCCACAATTTTCTCTCAGTTTTTTTTTCACTCATCTTTAATTAGTTGAATTTCTATCTCTAATCAAAATGATCTCTCCCATAGATAAGAATTCAATTAGTGAGTAAGAAATAAACAAGAAATAAACAAGAAAAACCCTTATATTAATCTATAACAAGTTTTTCTAATCATCATTTGTTGACCGTATTTCATCATATATTGGCTGTATCCCTAAATTTACAAAGTTATACAACCTATATTAATAAAATTACCCACAGATATAATAATTATTTGTCTTTATATTTTTATCAATATGTCTGAAAATCTCAAACCTTTTTATACTTTACATGTTTTAATTGAATCAATGATTGTAAATAACTGACATTTATGACCATAACACTACATAAACTGTGCTGATCTAAACAATATTACACTACGTATGTTCTAAAGAAAATATGTAATCCTGATGTACAGAAATGAAAATATAAATTTCAGCAACAAATTAAACCATCATACCTTACATATTGAAGAATGAATGCCTTTCATCTGTAGAGCTAGTGTTAGTGTTGTTGAAGGTACAGGGGTGCGCACAAGAAAAATATAAAACGGTATAAAAATACTAACATATCCTATGAACTAATATGACACCTTGCATGATTTTATATTGTCATGTGCATACAACATAAGACACTATGGGATGGTAAAAACATGACATGATTTGCTATTTTGAATTGGATTTATATTTAGACTTGAATCCTGTTATTGTGCAAAATTTTAGACATACAAGTTAATTGATAGGTATTCTACAAGTAAATCAATAAGAATTCTTCCCTGATTTATATTATTATAAAAATAAACAGTAGCAGTGCATATAGGAAACATACCATGAGAACTGTGTAGCAGTGTATTTTGGATCTCTGTATGAGGATGCAGCAAGTTGCAGGTTGCCCAAATGTCCACAAAGCATCTGTGTGGACAAGTTGCCATAGCTTCTTGGATTTCGATAACACTGCATCTCCATCTTCTTTGCCCACGATTGATTTGCAGGACATAAAATCAATTCCAATCTGTTAATGCCACAGCTAACAAAGGTTGCTGCACTTCAGATTCCATAAAATATATTAAAAAAACATTAAACTATAATAAAAATACAAATACATAAATTCTGAAAGTAAACTAATCTACAGGAATGAGAATATAAATCTCAACAAAAAATAACCTTCATACCTTACAGATTGAACAAAGTTGTGCATAAGAATGACCGCCTCCTCTGCAGGGCTGTGTTAGTGTGGTTGCACAATGCAAATACAGAGGTAGATTCTGGAAAGAAAGAAAATACTGTAAACAACAAATGAAAAATAACAAAGACAGAATAACAGATAAGAAAGGAAAAGCAACAAGAGAAAAGAAGCGCTCCATAAAATCTAACTCAAACAAAAATAGAACAAAACTACAAAACATACAAGTGCGAACCACAAATGTGATTCCCCTTTAAATGCAAATGTGTATATATAGGGAAAGACGGGGCTAATTCCTTGCATTGTCACAGCTAAGAAAATAAGCAAACGGTTGGCATTGGAAAAAAAACGCAAACGGCTGGTAAAAAAGCAAACGGTTAGCATCAGAAAAAATCAAACGGTTAGCATCAGAAAAAAGCTTACGGCTGGCATTTGAAAAATTCAAACAGCTGCACCTGTAGTTGCCACATCTCGACCTGATATTCTCCAGCTGCACCTTCCACATTTCCATCGCTGGTTTTTTAATGTTTGTAATTTAATTTGAGCTGTTTACTTTTTTCAAATGCCAGCCGTTTGCTTTTTTCAAATGCCAGCCATTTGATTTTTTCCCGTTGGAATCTTGATCTCAGCCCTCAGGTAAAACCTAAACCCGCCTCCTTTTACCCATTTCCATATTATAGCTCTTCAAGGAGGAATTGAATTTCATTAACTGTTTCTTATTTGAAGAGTTAAACTCTTAAGAGCTACTTCTTACTGGTAACTTAGCAAGCCAATGCCTTTAGCTTTCAGACTGACCACTAAATCTCATAGAATTAAATGAATTTTATGGAGGCAAAGCCTTTGATTGACAGTGGGAACATCCAAGGGCTTGATATGGCCATGACAGCTAGTCTATGCATTCAGCAGTCTTCTCTTCTTCGTTCCTGCATGGCTCATATAAGTTTTATAGATTCAAAAATCATCCTGCAAGTCACGACAGTATCAAGCACCATTGCATCAATAATAATGTCCACCTAAATTGAACAATCTTCTGTCTGCTTTTTGTTGAGATAGTGAAGGCCAACGGTTGAAGGCCAACGGATGAAGGCCAAAGGTCTCGGCTGAAGGCCAAAGGTCTTCATGTTTTCCCTCTATTTTTTTGTGTCTCTTCAACTGATCGTGGTTGTTATATAAATGCAACCTTGCTCATTGTAAAACATGCGTTTAGCATCAATAAGATTTTCCCTGCTCAGTGTGGACGTAACCACTATTGTGGTGAACCACGATAAATCGTGTGTGCTCTGTTTTCTGCATTATTGTTCTGTTATTTATTGTTCTGCATATCCGTATGTTTGTTTCTCAATTCTTTCATTTTACAATTGGTATCAGAGCTGGGTGTACAGCTGTTTGGAAATTTGGTAATTGAATTTCCAGGAAATGGAAGATTTGAAGGTGCAGAAATTTTCTGGGAAGAACTTCGGGATATGGAAGATTTAGATGCAATCTTTGCTGATTAAGCAAGATCTTAAACTTGCGCTTGAAGGAAAATCAAAGAAGCCTGCTACCATGAAAGATGAAGATTGGGAGACTCTTGATGAAAAGGCCAAGGCAACAATCTTTCTTTTGCTAAATGAAAATGTTTTGTTCAATGTTGCAGAAGAGAAAACAACAAAAGAAGTTTGGGACAAACTTATAAAAACCTATGCTATGGCGTCGGCTGCAAATAAAGTGTTCATCATGAAGAGATTATATAAGTTCAAGATGAAGGAAGGTTGCGCAATGGCAAACCACATTAACGAATTCAACATTTTGATCAGCCAAGCAAATTCGGTTGGAATGACTCAAGGTGACGAAAACAAAGCTGTTCTTCTTTTATGCTCTCTACCAAACAATTGGGATGGAGTTGTGACAGCCATAAGCACTTCGGCATCAAGCTCCAAGCCGTTGACTTTCGATGAAGTTTCCGCCACTCTTCTCTCCGAAGACTTAAGGAGGAAGAATGATGAGCCCTCATCCGGTGATGCTCTCACTATGGTAAGCATTGAAAATAGAGGGAGAAGCCAATATAGAGGTAGATATAATCACAATCAGCGGTCCAAATTAGCTAGAAGATCGCAGTCTAAAGGAAAAGAAAGCGGTTGTTGGTTTTGTGAGAAGGCTGGTCATATCAAGAAAGATTGCAGAAAGTATAAAAAGGCACAAGAAAGGGTTTTGGACAGCGAAGCAAACATATCACATGATAAGGATGATGGTATTCTCATACTATCAACAAGCGATACAAAATCAGATTCGTGGGTAATTGATTCCGGTGCCTCCTTTCATGCCTCTTCTTGTACGGAGGCCTTCACAAATTACCAAGAAGGTAATCTTGGAAATGTATATTTGGGTGACAACCAAGCTTGTGAAATTGTTGGCAAAGGTGATGTTGTTTTGCAGCTAGCTGGAGGAGTCAAGTGGCTGCTAAAAGAAGTTCGCCATGTTCCCAAATTGAAGAGAAATCTGATTTCTGTAAGTCAGCTATATACCCAAGGCTTTCTCACCACTCTCACGGATACTTGGAAAGTAACTAAAGGTTCTTTGGTCATTGCAAAAGGAGACAAAGTTGGCAGCCTCTATATTGCAGAAACGTTTGGTGAGGTGGGAGCTGCTATGACTGTTGTAGGCAGCGATGTGGCTCTTTGGCATCAAAGGTTAGGCCACATGAGCAAGAAAGGACTTGAGGTGATGCTCAACTGAGACCAACTACCGGGTCTACAATCCGTAGATTTGGAGTTTTGCGAACATTGTCTTCGTGGCAAACAAAGACGGGTCAGCTTCTTGAAGGATGGACACAATATGAAGACAACACCATTGGAGTTGGTGCACTCGGATGTCTTTGGCCCTACCGAGGTAACCTCTTATGGAGGCGCTAATTACTTTGTTACCTTTCTTGATGATTGTACTAGGAAGGTTTGGGTTTATATGATTTCTAGAAAATCTGAAGTGCTTTCAAAATTTAAAATTTTTAAAGCACTTGTTGAGAATCAAAGTGGTCACAAAATTAAATGTTTAAAATCAGATAATGGAGGTGAATTTTGTTCTTTGGAGTTTGATAATTTTTGTGTAGATCATGGTATTCGAAGGATTAAAGTTGTCCCCTACACTCCTCAAGAAAATGGGGCAGCAGAAAGACTCAATAGGACCATTCTTGAGAAAGCTAGATGTATGCTTTCCACAGATGGTTTGGACAAAGAATTTTGGGCGAAGGCATGTAACACAGCAGTTTACTTGATTAACCGCAGTCCTTCATCTCGTTTGGAGTTTGGTATTCCGGAAGAAGAGTGGTTGGGAAAGATGATTTCTTACTCACACATCCGGGTTTTAGGATGTGAAGCCTATGTCCATGTTCCAAAAGAAAAGAGGACAAAGCTGGATTTCAAATCACAAAGGTGTATTTTTGTGGGCTATGGTGAAGACCAGTTTGGTTTTTGATTGTGGGATCCAGTTGGAAAGAAAATTGTGAGGAGTCGAGATGTAGTTTTCAATGAAACAGTGTTTCCAGCAGAGCAATCACAGCCAAAAGGCACTGACGAATATGTTCCTTTCTCCATGTGTGACAATAATAATACCGCCATTCAAGATGTGAATTGTGATCAGTGGCAGGCTGCAATGCAAGAAGAAATGGATTCTTTGATAAAAAAATCAGACATGGGATTTGATGCCTCTTTCGCCTAACAAAAAGGCATTACGAAATAAGTGGGTTTATAAATTAAAAGAGGAAGATGGCGGCAGAAAGCGATTTCATACCAGGCTAGTTTTCAAGGGGTATGCTCAGCAACAAGGTATTGATTTTGAAGAAATCTTCTCTCTGGTAGTAAAGATGACTACAATTAGAGCGGTTTTGGGATTGGTTGCAGCATGGGATCTCGAGCTTGAGCAGTTAGATGTCAAAACTGCATTTTTACATGGAGATGTTGATGAGGAATTGTACATGATGCAGCCTGAAGGGTTTGTTAAACAAGGTAAAGAACATCTTTATTGCAGGTTGAAACGGAGCTTGTACGGGCTTAAGCAAGCCCCAAGGCAATGGTACCGAAAATTTGATCAGTTTATGATTGAGCATAACTTTGTATGCCTAGAAGCTGATCCATGTGTGTATTTTAAATGGTTGTCTAATGGTGAATTTGTCATACTTCTACTTTATGTGGATGATATGCTTGTAGCTGGCACTAGCATGAAGATTGTTCATGAGTTGAAAAATCAATTGGCCACTAGATTTTCCATGAAGGATTTAGGGGCTGCCAAGAGAATACTTGGGATGACTATTTCTCGGGATAGAAACAAAAAGGAGATCTGGTTATCTCAAACAGAATACATTAACAAAGTATTAGACAGATTTGGTATGGCTGATGCCAAGATTGCTCCCATTCCACTTGCCGCTCATTTTCATTTAACTTCTGATTTGTGTCCCAAAACACAAGAGGATAAGGAATTTATGGATAGAATTCCTTATAAATCTGTAGTTGGCAGCATTATGTATGCTATGGTTTCTACTCGTCCCGATATTTCCCATGCGGTGGGCGTTGTAAGTAGGTTCATGAGCAATCCCGGGAAGCCTCATTGGGAAGCAGTTAAATGGATATTAAGATATCTTAAGGGCACTTCTGATTATGCTCTATATTTTAGTGGAAATGATGTTCAGCTGCAAAGTTTCACAGATTCTGATCATGCCGGAGATTTAGACGAACGAAGGTCTACTACTAGTTATGCCTTCACGTTTGCTGGGGCTGCCATTAGTTGGGCCTCAAGGCTGCAACATTTAGTTGCTCTTTCTTCTGCAGAAGCCGAGTATTTGGCTCTCTCCGAAGGTGCAAGGGAAATGATTTGGTTACAACTGTTGTTTGGTGAATTGAATTACCAACAGAGCGATTATGTTTTGTTTTGTGATAGTCGCAGTGCCATTTTTATGGCTCATAATCATTCCTCTCAGCGCCGCTCTAAACATATTGACATTCGTGCTCACTTTGTTCGTCATTCGGTTGAAGAAGGCAAGTTAAAAGTTGTCAAAATTGATACAAAGGTCAATCCGGCAGACATCTTGACCAAGGTTGTTCCCAAAGAGAAGTTCGAATCTGCTAGGACTTCTCTTGGGCTTGTTAAGAAAAAGTAGAACAGCATTCAAAGCAGGGGAATGTTTGATCAGTTGTTGCATCCATTGTGCTTCAGGTGGGAGATTGTTGAGATAGTGAAGGCCAACGGTTGAAGGCCAACGGATGAAGGCCAAAGGTCTTGGCTGAAGGCCAAAGGTCTTCATGTTTTCCCTCTATTTTTTGTGTCTCTTCAACTGATCGTGGTTGTTATATAAATGCAACCTTGCTCATTGTAAAACATACGTTTAGCATCAATAAGATTTTCCCTGCTCAGTGTGGACGTAACCACTATTGTGGTGAACCACGATAAATCGTGTGTGCTCTGTTTTCTGCATTATTGTTCTATTATTTATTGTTCTGCATATCTGTATGTTTGTTTTTCAATTCTTTCATTTTACACTTTTGAAATCAGTGTTTATCAAATTATAAGGCTTGGCTACATTAAACAAAATTGTGTCCGTTTTCATAAGCTGTCAAAGTGATAATGCTGAATTTATGTTTTGTTCATGGGATTCAGGTTCCGAAGCTTCTAACAGGAACCTCTGATACAAAATATTATACTTTCCCTAGATACCTTACTGATCTGAAAATGGATCTAGAAAAGAAGGCCCAGCGACTGCCATACTTGGGTTCAGGTTGAAAGAGAAAAGAAGGATTCCTAGCGACTGCAATGCTTGGGTTTATATTGAAGAAGGAAGAGTGATGGAGATCACATACACCACACAACTCCTCTTACATTGTAAACATTGGAAGAGTGATGGAGAGCACAAACACCACACAACTCCTCTTACATTGTATTATAAAAAAAAATCAGTTACATGAAATGTTTTATCTATGAATCTGATTTAAAAGTTGTCATGTCTAAATTGCCCTATTTTGAACGATAGACTGCATAATAAATTTTATAGATTTTGAAAAACAAGTTGGTATAATAAGACACTAACAAACCTATAACATTGTGATAATGAAATTTTGATCAAAAGTATGATAAATTATATGACAATTGTGAAGTCATGAGACCCTTAATTTTATTAAGAAATACAATGAACATTGAATTGTGCTCATTCATAATATGTCAATTAAATAGTTATAGAAATGCATTGAGTGCCTAAAAATTGTCTTTATTCCTTGCTGATCTGCAGGTTAATTTATACTAAACTAATATTTTTGGTTACTCTTGTGTCAAGAAAACTCTTGTAAACATTTGATGGTCAAATGTTGAAAAGTTAAAAGAGTCCATTGATTGTTATCATTGTGCAAGTCTTTAATAATTAAAAGGTGCTAATTAAGTTGAGTTATGCTAACCATTTTCATTATGGAATTGGATATTGCGTAATATATTCATGGAAATAATTAATGTGGTTGTATTTGAATTTTAGCTAAAGATTGAATTTGAATATACTATATGTTATAAAATAAATATTATAGCCTATGTCAAGTTGTCATAAACCCTTTTATAATAATTATTTCTTATAGACAAAGGCATGATATTGGTGAAGGAATTTGATAATTGAACGTATTATGTGATCTATGTTCAAGATGTGGATTTTTCTGTTTCATAGATTTCTTTTGTTAGTTATGGATTAAACTTGTTATGTGATATTGCATGTTATTATTACTCACTACATATTGATAAAGTTATTATCACTATGATTAGTAATCACAATTGGTACCTCTATGCTTGGTAAAGTGAACATTATTTTGGTATGATATCAAGTCTTGTCATTTGATCACGTTTATACATTAAATGAGAAGTCCTAATTTTGAAAATATAAGCTACATGTGCAAGAAATAGATAATAACATGTTGTAGGTTGAGAGTAGAAAATTCATATCTTACAAGATGGAAGTGAATTAACTACTTTAACAAGTGGGATATTCATGAGCAAACCTTTTGAAGCTGAATCCCTTTTGATATAAGTTCAAAGTTGATATCATTGAATTAATTGAAGTATATTCAAGTGAATCTTAAGTTGAATCTTCATGATACAAGTTACACTTGACATCAAGGTACTATTATATATAAAATTTGTTATCCTATCATGAATATGGGTACACACATGACTTTGAAAATTAATATTAGTTTGATAAGGTTTAATTAAACCCCTTGGGTGGAAAATTATTTTACCCTTATTTATTAATTAGACAAGGGGTTTTCTATGTAGGAATTCCAAGTGTATGTTCCTTGAGAGAGACCTTGTCAGGAGAACTACATGTGACTTTGATCCCATTTGGAAGCAAGTATGTAGGTAGTCCTTGGACGAAAGATGCCCCTATGACCACAAGTCCATAGGGGATGGTTTAGGAGGACAACTCCAAGGTTTAGGGTTGTTCCTTTTTTTTGACCTTCCCTCTCTAGTAAGCTTTGATTTGAGGCTGAAATTTGTATTAGATGATTATGAATGAGTTAGGAAATTTTGATAACTTGTATCCAATAATGATGCAAATTTTGGTTAGTAGGATTTAATGAGGTGAATAGCATGTATTTGTATGAGATATGGATGGTCCATTTGTGTTAGCTATGCAGTAGATTTGGGTTGTACTTGGGATGACATTCCTTTAGATCGCTTGTGCTATATGTAGGAAAAAACTATAAGTATTATTGAGTAAGGTTGGATGCTTTTCCCTATCATCTTTCTAATTAAGAATGTATTTTTGAATAGTGTTTTTGGTTCACAATTTGAGTGTGCCTATTGAGGAGATGGGGGTGTTGTTGATGATCGTTCATGAGGATTTGGATCCTTTATTATTGATTGTTTTATTTTTCTAACAAATGAATAAACAACAGGATCCACTTGTGATTGATAGGAAGGCCTTTCCTCCATCATTGAGGCTTTGCCAATTAATTTATCAATGTTTTTCAACACCATTTGGATCCTGGCGACAAGATCCTTTATTTTTGAATAGGCCCCAAGATAACTTTCTATTTTCTTGGCCTTTATGTCCTCTAGCTTTCTGAAGGAAACACACTTCACTCTTGTTTCATTTACCTCCTTATTAGTGAGGCAATTTTTTGTTACATCTTCACCAAAGAGGAGTTGATGAGAATAAGAGGATCTCTTAATGCTTGTTTTGACCTGGTTGATGAATCCCTTATGATGAGATGCTCTTACACCTTCCTGAACCATCTTATAATTTTGTAGAAAGGAGTAGATGAGTTCAAGTCCCTCTCTTGTCACTATGAATTCTAAAAATACTATGGAGAAAGGGAAAAAAGAGCCCTTCTTATTCCCATTGATATGGGGCTTATATGATTCATTTAGCTGTTGGATTATTTCCAAATATGCCAACCTTAGAGGAACATATCTTGGAATAATATGAGGTCCAATAGGGGACCTATATACTATTATCACAGTTGAATCAAAGTGGAGATACTAGTCTCCCCAATTGTGTTGCACACCGAGCTTAGGCACTTTATCCTTGGGTCTTAAGAAATCCACGATTTCCTTCTACAATCTTCCCTCTTCTAATCCCACGAATTCTAATACTCTTCTAACAAAATAATCTTCAAAAATCACATAGCTTGTTGAGTCACAATGCATGTCCCAGACATGAGTCCAACATTGATAGGGGGAATTTTTATTAGCATTTTTCATTTGAACTTGCAGTGCTTTATCCCACTTTGTTCTTCCCTCATACAAAAATATGTGGTAAAGAAGAGAGTACCACTTGCAGTTCACTACCTTGTTGCTTTTTTTGATCTTTTGTGGATATTATTGGAGATATAGGTAGAAAATTCAAACTCATTATTTACCAAGGGTTTTTGTATATCTATTTCCATGCACATTAATGGAATAGGGAGCTTGTTCTTAGCATCTCCTCCTAAGACTTGGTAGAGAACATGGTAGATCTCGATGAAGTAGTCTAAAAACATATCAATGTTGAAGGGCTCTGTCTCACTTGCAATAATTTTGACATACCTCTTATCAAACTCCTTCAATCTATGCTTTGGTAACCATTATACCTTGAAATTGTGCTTGTCTTGTTGGTATTTTTGTATGAAGAGATCAAATTCTATGACCTTGTTTGTAACTAGTTTTAGACCAAAGACCTTAGAGATGGTAGCTTTGTCAATTGTTACTAACTTCTCACCATTTGTAGCTCTAATACTTCTAACATTTTCATCATAATTTATAGCTACACATTTGATGAATTCCACATTTATAAAGATGTTAGGGACAATTAATTTTCCTAGGTCATATACCCATACATTAGATTTAGTAACCCTAGAAGCTTGTTTTTTATACCAATGGGTGACAATATTTCATCCAATTGTAGGAAGTTTTGCATCCCTACATTCCTTTCCATTATCTAATAAGCCACTTGCACTACTAGGCCCATGGGAACATATAGCTTTTTAGGGAAAATGCTTGTTGGGAATCATCTCCTTACATCACAAGCTTACTAATGAGGAGCTCCCAACAGAAATTATGGACAAACAACTAAAGGAGCCTTAATAAAGTCAAGATCAACCAAACATCATAAGTCCAAAACTATCATTCCTTGAAAGACTAACTATACAAAAGCATCATTCCATCAAAACTGAATTTGACCTATTGGGCCAACTTAGAAATATGTGCATAAAAATACCCCTAGTTCAAGCAATTAAGGAAGTACCAATATACATAAAAACTATGAGAGATTTGTGCCTTAAGAAGCCATGCAGAAAATAGAAGGACCCCCAAACTATGCATATCTTAGGACAACTTGCTGACATCATGTTAGGAAATATAGTTATTCCTAAATATGCAGACCTTGGGAGCCCTGTAGTAGATGTCTAAGGACTCTCATCAAAAACACCTTAATTGACCTAGGAGCAACCATATATTTTATGACAAAGGAAACTATGAAACAAATTTAGTTATGGAGCTCTAGTCAATGCCTACTATTTTACAATTAGTGGATAGGTCAATTGTTAAACCATGGGGTATTGTAGAAGACTTGGTAATCATATTAGACTCATGGGAATACCCTATAGGTTTTTTGGTTTTCCAACATAACTTGCAAACTTGGCAGGATACCCCTTAATCCTAGGAAGGTCATGGTTGGCTACTGTAGATGCATTCATTAGTTGTAGGTCTAGTAATATGATCATTTCCAATGCAAATGTGACAAAAAAACTAGTCCTTTACCCACCTACACAACCACATACATATTTGGATCAAACTGTATGGCCTGCCCTTAATGAGGATAACTAGTGATCATTACAAACAATAATGACCATTGAACATAGCCCAATGTTGGAAACCCATGATGAAGACAAAATATTTGCAAAAATTATGCAAAGCTCTTATGGTAGGGACCTACAACAATACAATTGTCTCACATGCTTACATTGTACTTTGCATAACATAATACCTACAAATGCATCTAAGTGTACCTCTCAACTTTTTCATATGTTGCTACCCCACAATTACAATCCCAATCTAGTAGGTCTTGACATTACCTTTGCTAATACATTGGCCTTGGCCATAGAGATTACACTAGGAAGAACACTAAATGTCAACAACCAATTGACAACTACACAACAATATTCACTATTAACCACATTGCAAGCACACACAACCACATTCACATACAACTATCATGATATGAAAGGTATAGATCCTCACCTATGCATGTACAAAACTTATATCACTAACTCATTTGACTGCAAAATACGACGAAACTTTCCGAAAAAGGATGTACAATTAGATGTATCGTCGGGTACTTGTGTATTTAATGTGAAATTTTCAATTTTTTAAAAAAATTATGCCTGACGTTTGTCAAAATTGTGTCGCTCCATGATTTTCATCGCTATTTCGACATACACTTAAATTCAACCATCCCCTTCCATCAATTTGTGGGCCAACATATGGTTAGCCTCATACGGGTATTTAGCGTTCATTAGGGTTCCGACGAATGTTTTTTAATAAATAAAAGTGAGTTTGACAATTTATCAATACTTGTGAAGTTTCTATACTTGCGAATTTTCTATACTTGTGATAGTTTGTGGAGGTTATAGAGTGAATTTTTTTGGTACAAAATATCAAAATTATTAGATTTTTTTACCTATCTATGATTAAAAATTATTGGAGTGTGAGTTTGATATTTTTTGAAGATCTAAATATTCAAGCTTGGTAAAGAAAAATCATGTCAGATAATATTAGTGTAGAACAATATGAAGAGACACTTGCTAGATTGTGGGCTAGATTGAAAATAAAGGGTGATGGAAAATGTTATTGTACTTACAATAATTGCAAGGGCTTAAAGACGAGAAGACTTTTAATCACAACAACTAAGAAACATTGTAGGCAGCATGGTCACATTGAATGGGGCATGATTATCGTCCAATTGGTAAGTTGTTCATTATATGTCATTATATTGATTGAATTTGTAAATGTTTATATCGTTTTAACATTTTATATATATATATATATAAAATCACTTGATGATGATCATGGTTTATTTGTGTCAATCATTATTATAAAGGTGGGGTGCCCTAGGGCACATGATATGGATTATCACGTTCAGAGAATGTGGTTTTGCAAGTGGAGGAACATGGAGCTGTGAACATCGAAGATGAAGTTAATGATCCTATGGAAGAAGATGATCATGTGCCAGAAAACACAGTTGAAGATGATGGTACAAATACATTGATCCATGACATATTTAGTGGCATAGCTGATCATGATGATCAAGATGACTTTGATGATGTTCATGATTTACCTGTACTTGAGAAGGCATACGAGCCCCTTTATGAAGGCTCCCAAACAACTCTTCTCTCTATTGTATTGTTGTTGGTGAACTTGAAGGTTATGAATGGTTTACCCAACATAGCAATCTCATGGATGTTAAGGTATGTCATATATGTCATCTTTTTCATCTATTTTTGTTGTTAGTTCATCACTAGTAAATAAAGGATGAAATATGTACCATTAATATTCTTTATATTAACAATTTTTTTTTTGTTGTAGATTGATTGGTGAATTTTTGTTACCACCATCAAATATTTTACCTCCTCATACCAAGATTTATCTGCCATTATGAAAGATATTGGAATGGAGTATCAAGCAATAGATGCATGTACCAATGATCATATTATATATCATAAACAACATGAATTTGCAACAGAATGCCTAGAATGTCATATCAGTAGATATCAAATAGATCAACTAACAAAAAAGGTGTCTCGCAAGGTTCTTCATTATATTCTCATTATTCTATGTATGCAACGATTATTTAGGTGTGAAAGCTTAGCGCAATTTATGGATTACCATGCACAAAATAGAAGTGGAGATGACATTCTTTGAATGTCTATGGATGGTTCTGCATTTAGGAACATGGAGGAAAAATGGCCACACTTTAAAGAAGAACCTCGTAATCTCAGGCTTTCATTGGCAGCGGACAGTGTCAATCCATTTGGAGAGTTGAGATCTATTTACTCGGTGTGGCCTGTTTTTGTTATCAACAATAACATTCCTCCATGGATGTCAATAAAGAGGGAGTACATAATGTTGGCAATGGTTGTTCCAGGTATTTGTTTACATCAATTTTCTTTAACGTAGTAGCATCTCAATTGTCTTATTTGTTGCATAATGACTTATATTTTTTTTATTTAATAATCATGTAAAATAATTTATATATATTGTAGTAAAATGGTTATAATAATTATGTAATGTTTATGTTCATTCAATTAGGTAAGTACCAAGTTAAAGATATGAATGTATATATCGAGCCTCTTATCGACAAGTTACTAAAGTTATGGAATGGCGTCACTATGTATGACGTCTCTAGACCAATAAGACAAAGACAATTTCAATTCCATGCAATTCTTGTATTGACAATTCATGATGCCCCAGGGCTAACACATTTTTATGGTATGTTATAACGTTCAACTACACTTTAACGATATTTAATTTTATAAAGTAGATATCATCCATATTTTTTAAATAATCTATTCATTATATATAATTATAAAAATTGACATATTTAATCCAGTTATATATGATCTTACAAATATTCAAACAAAAGAAAAATTTGCATGTCCAATTTGTGGTCCAAAGATGAAATCTCGTTGTTCAACAAGTTTAGGAAAACAAGTGTTTGATGAGTATAGGCACTTCCTCCACAGAAATCATCTTAAATATCAAACTATTGAAAAACATCTTTTCAATGGAAAAGAAGAGACTACATCAAAACCACGAAGAATGACACCTCGCCTATGGAAGTTGGAATATAATAGAATTAATCATCAAGGCTATACATCGAATCAAATTGTTTATCTATCATATATGATATGTTTGAAATTTATATTTTTATATTGTGTTTTGTTTACTCATGGTGTAATTGAAAATGATTGTCATTGTTAATTTGTTTAGCTTATATGCTTCATGAAGGTCATCAAGGCATTAATGGTTAACTTTCATAGGGACTAAAAAGTTATCCTAGACAATTTAGTATGTTTCCCTACTATGAGCAGCTACAAATTGTGCATTTGTTTGATACAATGCATATCAGAAAGAATATAACAAAAACGTTATGGAAAATATTAGATGGAGGGCATGACAAAGAAAAAAATGTTAAAATTTGTAGTGACATTCAGGAAGCCAATCATGCAATGAAAAATGCCATTTAATTAAATAGCGATAGAGACCAAATTAATATAATTGCCCTTCCTTGGTTATTAACAGAGCAATAAAGCAATGCTATAAAAGAAGTCATACGAAAAATTTGATTTCCCACAGGATTTGTTGCGAACATAAACAATATCATAACAAAGAAAGGTGAATTTGGGTTAGGGATGAAAATGCATGATTGGCATACCTTCATTAAGGTAATTATTCTGGTATATTTTATATATATTTGTATACTACATGTACTTTTTAGTGTATTATGTTTACTAGTTTTGAAAAAATAATGAAAAGATTATTTTATAATTATTGTAGTACGTTCTACCTCTATCTCTCCTAGACAAGCAAGTTATATATGATCTTGTAAAATACATGAGGTAAGTAGCGATATTTGTTCAATTCATTGTATAGATCTTATATTTGCCATTTGTTCTACTTGTTATGTAATATATCGTATATTTTTGTTAAATCTCATTAATATATTTGTACCTTGAATCACTTGTAGATGGCTGTCATCTAAAGAAATCCATAAAAAAGATATAAATTATTAGAGGAGAAAAATTCCTCGTCTAATGTGTGAAATGAAAAAGTGTCTATCTTCAAAAAAATTCAATGCACAAGAACACTACCTCATACACCAAGTTGAGGAGATTGAATTGTGTGGACCTATACACACAAGGTCAATGTGGATGGTTGAGAGCCATTTGGAATTTTTGAAGGCATTAGTTAGACAAAGAGCACACCCTAAGGGTTCTATGGTGGAGGGATATATGGTATACCAGACCATGGTGTACATTATTGAATATCTTCCTAAGTTCACAACAAAGATCCATGTAGATCGCATTTGGGATCCCAACTCCATTAACAAATTCAAAGGGGAGTACCTAATGGGGAAAGGTAGATTGAGGAAAGTGAGAGGTAATTATAAGATGGTCATGGAGATTAATTAGAATAAATTTTACATTGCCTTCAATTGCTTGAAAAGAAACAACAGAGAACTAGTCAAAATAAAAGAATATTCCACACACTAATAGAAAAGTACTGGTATTTTATTACTCTAGAAAATAAGTTGTATACCATGGTAATTAACTAATTATACATCATTTGTGAATTTCAATTATTTTTGATAAATTGGTTGAGAGTGGGATGCACTACATTTGTACGTCGCAAACAATCTTGATTGGATGACGGTATGGATTGAACGATGTCAACAACCCGATCACGCATTAACATGGGAAGGTGTGGCTTCATTGGTTAAAGAAGCTCATCGTAATGGAGATTCCAATTTTACACCAAGGGAAATTGATTTAGCATATGGTTTAAGAGATAAAAAGGTATATATAAATATATTAATCACCCATATTATTTAATTATTTTTAATTATACTGATGTATATATATGTAGTACCCCTCCATTTATGCTTATGTTTTCTACTATATGTTTTTACACTGTTAGACTATGGTACTTTGATTGGATATTTTGGATCGCTGATTTTGAGCGACAGTGGATTTATTTTGTGGCATGATGATACATTGTATGGTGATTATTGAATTTCGGATATGCTTTGATATAGCGTAGATTTTTTTCCTTCAGATGATTATTGCTATGTATATGTTTATGATGGACTAACAGTTATTTAATTCGTCAGTCTGATGTGACGTGTATTGGTGTGGAGAACGGAATTGCATCACTCGCTTGCGAGTGCCCTGTGATGTCCGTGATTTTCTCCGCACGGTGTGCCTGTACAATGGTTTTTATATATATATGCATGTCATTTGTTTGGTTGCAGGATTGCAGGTACATGACATCGACTCCACCTAGTTACTCAGGTTTGAGCGTGTCAAGACTCAACGGAAATGTTGATTGGGAGGTAGTAGCATGGTTTATCCTAGTCTAGTCTATAACCCGGTCATAGTACATCGTCAGTTTAGTTTGGAGTCTTAGATGGTTTTGTATGTTTCTGTTTTGATTATTTGCTTGAAAGGAAAATTTAGGCAATTTTTAATGTTAGTTTACTGTGTTTTAATTTACTGTTATTTAAATTAATTTTTAAATATTAAAATAAGGTTTTGCATTTTATTTAATTAATTAATTAGTTTGTTGGGTTAAATAATTTGATCTTAAAAGGTTAAATTTATTTAATTAAATAAATTAATTAATTAAATTAAATTGTTTTAAATGTGTGAATAGATTTTATTTAAAATTAATTGTATATTAGAAAATGGTGTTTTAAATTATTAAATAAATTTTGTAAATTGAAATTTTAAAATTTAAAATGAATTAAAATGCATGCAATTTTAAAAAGGCAAGATTGTCAAGAAGTTGTTGAGGATATTTTGTACTTCTCGACATGTGTATCAGTTACATTTATTATTTTTGGTTGAGGTTGTTCACGGATATTATCTGGGATCTGGGAAATACAGGGGGTTATCAAATTTTCTTCACGAGAAATTGAAAGAGTAATTTGGTGTTAAAATTATTTATTTTAAAAATTTGTGATTAGCTCTATTCAATTGTATTTTTGTGGAAGATCCCTTTGGTGGGAAGATCTTTGTGGTTGGGTTTAGATTTCTTTTGGATTGGTGTTTTGAAGAAGATACGGAGGATTGCTTTCTACAGGCAGAAGATTCTCTCCAACAACTAGATCTTCAAAAAACACACGAAACATGTATTTTTCTTGTAAATTTAGTTTGTTTGTTTTTGAAAGAAAAGTTGTTTGTTTAAAACCCATCTTCTTGGCAATTGCTTGTAGAAAATCTTTCTGTTGATATTTGATATTTGTCTTCAAGAATTTTCAAGAACGTGGTTAAACAAAAGAAGGAATTCAAAACAAGTTTTAAAGAAAACCTCTGTGAAAATTTTAGAAAAGAAAATTGGGGATTTAATTTTGAGTGAAATGTTTATTGTTTTAAAATTGAAATCCCAAAATTGAGAATTTATGTGATATATGATTAAATCTGTATGAAGAATATTTTATTTACAAATGCCCATTTGAGCAAATAGTTTTGTTTTATAAGAAGGTATAATATTTATTTACTGTGCTGTATAAGTATACAGTCTGTACATGAGTTTTTATTTCAAATAAATTTTTATTTACACAGTGATTTATTATTTAAAATCGTCGTACGGGCGATATAGGGGTTTGGAAATTTGTTATTTATTTTTATTTATATAAAAGATTAAATTTTCGCATGTTTTAATGGGGCTTATAAAACAAAAAAAAATGAATTCCGAAAATTTATTCGGATTATAGTTATTTGGGAAGGGCTAGGGTAAACCCCAACCCTACTGCTCCCATTGTGGGGGCGCGGCCGCTGTGAGGCAGCACCCACCACAGCACTGTGGGGAGCGGCTGCCAAAAGGCAGCGCCCTCCACAGTCCCGTGGAGGAGACGCTGTCCCACAGGCAGCGTGCCCTCCACTGTGGGACTGCCGCGGCCTGTGTAATGTCGTTTCTTAAAAAAAAATTCATATCTTTGTTTCTAACAGAAATTCGAATGGGTGAAATTCTATTTCGATTTTATCAAAAAGAAATTTAATCGTATATGATTTGTATTTAATACAAATTTCAAAATTAATATGTATTTAATATTTTATATATATATATATATATATTTATATTTAATTAATATATATTTAATATTTTTTTAAAAAAGAAATACTTTTGTATTTAAATACGAAATTATTTAATATAATTGAATGTATAAAAATCAAATAGTTTTATGAAAATTATTTAGTTTTCATCTCTATGAGAAAATTGAGGAAGTTTAAGTTAGAATTTATTTAATGCAATTTCTTTAGTCGTTGAGAAAAGAATTACAAGTTAATTGCTATAATTTTTATGTTAATTCTTTTGAATGACTGGATTTAGTAAATCCGAATAATAGACGTTTATTTTCTTGATTTGCTTTAGTCGTGTTTTAATTGGGAAAATTGGGAAAAATTTTAAATGTATAAGTCTTCCAGAGTGATTTGTATAGAAAGGGTGAAGTTATTGTTTAAATGCATTTCTTGTGTTGACTAAGGTAGAGTACGTGGGTTTGTATGGTGTTTAGGCACCAGAGTTTGTGAACATAGACTTGATGTTCATTATGAAAAGTGTAGTGATTTTATGTTGTATTTTTTTGTACACACCTTGTCTACCTTAGTCAAGAAAACTTAGATCCCTTGTTATGTTTAGGGGAGTGGCTCTATGTAAGGGCCGACACACAAAGTGGTGTCAGGGTAACTTACAAAGAGTTAGTAAGTCAGTGATAACTAAACAACACAGTAGTTATAATTAAAATCTTTAACAAGATGTTTATGCCTCACATAATGACTCTTGAGCTAGTTCAGTCTTGAGTATAAGATGAGAAGGCCTGGAATGGAAAATCGGTGTCTTGTTTCTTCAAAAGACATTCGATTCCGCAATGATTTGCAATGGGGCCGGGTTTTGTAAGAGGTTACCAGGGTAACCCATGTTGGGGGCCGGAACCTAAGAAGAAACACTAGGGTAACCTTTGCAATATTGTGATGACACTCCACCTAAAATAACAGTCTACCTTGTATATTTAGTACATTTAATTGTCTAAAATCTGGAAGCAATGTAACCATCAGTTAGTTGTGTACTAGTGTCTAGGGTTAGTAGATTATGTCTAGGTAACTATATTACTATCTCCTAGCACGGGGGGTGGACCTACGGGTACCACATGGTTGGGTGGAACGTGCACCTTACTCCGTTGGGTCCCCAGTTTTGTGATCATGGCATCGAGAGCTTCATGGATGGAGAGCTCGCACTTGGAAACTTATGTGTACATCTTCCTTGTAAATTGTGAATCTTGTATTTGAAAACATCCCTCAATTGTTTATGAGGTGAATATTGTAAAATGTAAATTGTAACTATTATTTGATCTACCTCATCAGATGAATGAGTATTGTAATATCCTATCAATGCAATGTAAGAAACATGTTATACTTTATGTTATCTTGAATGGTATTCAAATGTTATGCAATGTTTATCTTTAATGTTTATGTTAATTAATATGTGCAATGCGAAATACTAAAGTCGTCTATGGAAACTCAAGTAGTGTAACGTCGCGTAACTTAATGAATGTATGCAAACTAATTAACTTAATATTAATATTTAAAAAAAAAAAAATTTCACCTTTATACACAATTGCAACATTCCTTAGGTTATTATGACGGGGCATTACAGATTGGTATAAGAGCCAGGTTACAAACACTGGACGCTCTAGGTAATCACGAGCCCATTAGGTTGACCTAGTACATAGTGTCGCTATCTGTTAGCCTTGGTTGAACAATATCTAAGACTCGTTATTGTTATGTGTAGGAACATGCCTAGGCGAGGTGGAAGAGGTCGTGGTAGAGGTCGAGGTGGAGGCTGAGGGCCAATCCCTCAGGTTACTCCCCCTCTGAGCCCTCATCACAGTGATCAGGCAGAGCAGTTGGATCAGAGGAATGAGGGACAGAATCCCGAACAGTCAGGAGTAGAGGGTTCACATATACGTCCTTTATTAGAGGAAGTCCTAGCTCGTCTCGGACCTAGATAGGAGCTTGAACAGGAGGTTGTCAGAGAGAGAGATAGATCTCCTAGGAGAGTAGATGATATAGTGCATCAGGATGCTATTACTGCAGGACACATGAGGGATTTATTGAGGGCACGCCCTCCTACCTTTGATGGTGCAGGAGGTGGCTTAAAGGTAGAGACCTGGCTACTGGATTTGGGTAGATGCTTCACCATGCACCCTTAGGGTAGCAATACCCGTGCGAGATGCGCTATTATGCATCTGAGAGGATTCGCCTCTACTTGGTGGCGCCTGGAGGAGCAGAAGCTCCACTTAGATATTGGGTCAGTGTCTTGGGAGATGTTCCTTGAGAGGTTTAGAGCATGGTTCCTATCGGAACACTGGAGGCAGCGACGGGCTGACGAGTTCCATGATCTACGTCAGTTGGCTCTTTCTGTTGAGCAATATGAATGTAGATTCTATGAACTCAAGTAGTATGCTGGTATTGGCGATGATGAGCCTATGCTAGTACAATACTTCATCAGGGGTTTAAACGCCCGCATTAGTGGTGGTGTCCGAGTCTTTGAGCCAAAGACTATGGAAGTTACGGTGGAGAAGGCTCGCATAGTGGAGGAGAACCTTGTTATGGCATTAGGTGGTCACACAGGAGTGTAGATCGGTAGTGCTCCTACAACAAGTTTTAGTCCATGGGGTGGACAGGCACAGACAGGAGGTTCTTCTAGGAACCAACAGACACCCACAAAGGGTGGGCAGCAACAACAACAACGTACACCTCAAAAGAATAATAATCCACAACCACAACAAGGTAATAGTCCTCAAACAGGAAAGGGTCGCAACTGGTGGCGCAACAAGTGCAATAGGCAGATCAGCCAGCGCAGAGTGCTCAGTCTACTGTCAGTAGAGGCAGTTTCCAGCAATCCAATGCATGTGGCAGAGGATTCGGTAGAGGCACAGGTTGTTATTCATGTGGACAGCAGGGACACATAGCTAGGCAGTGTCCGATGAGAGGTTCTACTGGTTTTGGGCCTCGACCTAGAGTTTCAGAGCCTACAGTGGGTGATGCAGGATGATCACATACAGTATATGCTACGGTTAATGACCGCTAAGCCGATCACTAGAACACAGTGGTCGAGACTTCAGGTAAGTTACATGGTGTTAGTGTTTCCATTCTTTTTGATTCTGGAGCTACCGAATCCTTTATTTCACCGACCATTGTTGACTGATGTGGTCTTGTGGTGGTAAAACAAGGTGGTAAGTGGCAGGTTGAATTCGCCTCTGGGGTGAAAGTAGCGGTAGAGAACTTAGTACATAATTGTGAACTTAAAATTGGTACGTTAACTACCTTAGTAGATCTATATGTTACACCTTTAGGATCGTATGACATAGTACTAGGTATGGATTGGATAGCATCTCATCATGCTGTGATTGACTGTCGACTTAAGACAGTTAGTTGCATTAATGATTTAGGTGCAAAAGTGGAAATCATAGGTGTTCAAAGACCTATCTCTTTGCGGATGATTTCTGCTATGCAATTAAAGAGATGTCTTCGTCAGGGCTGTCAACTGTTTGCAACAATAGTTACGGATCTGGAAGAAGGTGAGAGTCGAGAGGTATCTCTTGATGATCATCCTATTCTTAGGGAATTCGTTGACGTGTTTCCAGATGATACCTGGAATGCCATCGAAGAGGGATATTGACTTTAGAGTTGACCTAGTTCCTGGAGCTGAGCCTATTTCTAGAGCTCCATATAGAATGACAACTCAGGAGTTAGAGGAACTTCGTATCCAGTTAGAAGAACTATTAGAAAAGGGTTTTATTCGTCCTAGTGTTTCCCCTTGGGGAGTACCTGTCATCTTCATTAAGAAGAAAGACAGATCACTTAAATTGTGTATAGACTATCGTCAATTGAATAAGGTTATGATTAAAAATTGTTATCCTTTGCCTAGAATCGATGATCTTTTCGATCAAATTAAGGGAGCCAATGTGTTCTCTAAAATTGATTTGAAATCTGGTTATCATCAATTGCGTATTGCTAAAGCAGACATTCATAAAACTGCATTTCGTACTTGTTATGGGCACTACAAATTCACAGTAGTAGTGTTTGGGTTAACGAATGCACCATCAGTATTCATGAGTTTAATGAATGGTGTTTTTCCTACATACCTTGATCGCTTTGTCCTTGTATTTCTCGATGATATTTTGATCTATTCGAGAAATATGAAGGAACATGAACACTTGAGACAGATATTGCAATGTTTAAGGGAAAATCAAATGTATGCGAACCTGAAGAAGTGTGACTTCTTTCAAACTGAGATAAAATATCTTGGACATGTGATATCTGGAAAAGGTATTGTTGTGGATCCTTCAAAGATTCAAGCTATTGTAGATTGGCTCGCGCCTACTAATGTAGGTGAAGTTCATAGTTTTATGGGTCTAGTTGGTTACTATAGGTGATTTGTTGAGGGATTCTCTAGAATTGGTCATCCTATTACTTCTCTTTAGAGAAAAGGGAAGAAGTTTGTTTGGACCGAGCAGTGTCAGATGGCTTTTCAGACACTTAAAGAAAAGTTGACTAATGTGCCTATACTGATTGTTCCTGATCCTACTAAGGATTTCGTTGTATGCACGGATGCATCCTTGGAGGGCTTGGGAGCAGTTCTGATGTAAGATGGGCATGTGATTGCTTATGAGTCTCGCAAACTCAAGGATCACGAATTAAACTATCCCACTCATGATTTAGAACTAGCTGCAGTTGTGCATGCATTAGTTCGTTGGAGGCATTTCTTATTAGGACATCATTTCGAACTTCATACTGATCACTGTAGTCTACAATACATTTTTACGCAACCTAACTTGAATGCTAGACAAAGACGGTGGATGGAGTTCTTGTGTGAGTACGATTTTGAAGTGAGATATGTACAAGGAAAAGAGAACATAGTGGCTGACCCTCTTAGCCGTCGTCGACATGAGATCTCTGCTACTACTCTTGAAGTCGATTTGAGAGGTCAAATGTTAGTAGCACTTCCTACTGATAGATTGTATCAGGAAGTGAGGTCAGAGATTGAATCTGGTAGACCTTTAGAAGGTCGATTTGCAGGGTATAACCTTGAACCAGATGGTGCATTACGGAATTTAGGTCATATTTATGTACCACATTTTGAGGGTCTTTGTACGTTAATTATGATTGAAGCACATCGAGCTTCGTATTCAACTCATCTAGGTGTTAAGAAAATGCATGCCGATCTTCGGCAATTGTATTTCTGGCCTGGTATGAAACGCGATATTGCTGATTATGTATCGAGATGTCTTGAATGCCAGTGAGTCAAAGCTGAGCATCAACATCCCGCTAGATTATTGCAGCCACATCTCATTCTTGAATGAAAATGGGATATTATATCCGTTGACTTTATTGTAGGGTTACCTACGTCATCACATCGACATGATGCCATTATGGTAACTGTTGACCGATTGACTAAAGTAGCTCATTTTTCACCAGTATGATCATCTTACAATGCTTCATCCGTAGCTAGGATATTCATGGAGGACATAGTTAGATTGCATGGGATTCCTCGTAGGATTATTTTGGATAGAGATCCCATATTTACTTCAGCCCTATGGACTTCATTACAACATGCTCTAGGTACACAGTTGAACTTTAGTTCAGCGTATCATCCTCAAACCGATGGGAAAACAGAGAGAGTTAATCAAATATTAGAGGATATGCTTAGAATGTATGTAATGGACCAACAATCACATTGGGAGGATTATCTGTACTTAGTAGAATTTTCTTACAATAACGGATATCAGAGTTCCATAGGTATGCCACCATTTCAGGCATTATACGGTCGTCCTTGTCGAACTCCTTTGAGTTGGGATCGACTAGAGGATAGAGTGTTACTTGGACCTGAGATGCTTCGAGACATGGAGCAACAGGTTGACCGTATTAGAGAACATCTGATAGCAGCATAGGATAGGCAAAAGAAGTATGCCGATGCGCATAGAATAGACCGACAATTTGTAGTCAGAGATAGAGTGTTTCTTCGAGTGCGACCGTGAAAGAGTCCAATCCGTTATGGAAAAGGCTCTAAGCTTGCGCCTCGTTTCGTTGGGCCATTTGAGATCTTAGAGAGAATTAGTCCTATGGCGTATCGACTCGCCTTACCACCCAGTTTATCACGTATTCATGATGTTTTTCATGTATCAGTTCTTAGACCATATCATTCTGACATTTCTCATGTACTTGATTGGAATGTGTTACAGGTAGAGGACGAGCAGCTGGCTTTGGAGCCCGTGGCCATTCTACAGCACCGGACGCTCAGTCTCAGGGGTCGAGACGTTGATCAGGTGAGGGTCCAATGGGATCCTAGCCATGAGGATTCTTCTACTTGGGAGGATGCGACATGCATGAGGGAGCTTTATCCCTATCTGTTCGTAGGCTTTCAGGAGCAAGCCTGATCCTAGGGGGGAGGATGTAGTACCCCTCCATTTATGCTTATGTTTTCTGCTGTATGTTTTTACACTGTTAGACTATGGTACTTTGATTGGATATTTTGGATCGCTGATTTTGAGCGACAGTGGATTTATTTTGTGGCATGATGATACATTGTATGGTGATTATTGAATTTCGGATATGCTTTGATATAGCGTAGATGTTTTTCCTTCAGATGATTATTGCTATGTATATGTTTATGATGGACTAACAGTTATTTAATTCGTCAGTCTGATGTGACGTGTATTGGTGTGTTGAACAGAATCGCATCACTCACTTGCGAGTGCCCTGTGATGTCCGTGATTTTCTCCGCACGGTGTGCCTGTACAATGGTTTATAAATATATATGCATGTCATTTGTTTGGTTGCAGGATTGCAGGTACATGACACCGACTCCACCTGGTTACTCAGGTCTGAGCGTGTCAAGACTCAACGAAAATGTTGATTGGGAGGTAGTAGCATGGTTTATCCTAGTCTAGTCTATAACCCGGTCATAGTACATCGTCAGTTTAGTTTGGAGTCTTAGATGGTTTTGTATGTTTCTGTTTGGATTATTTGCTTGAAAGGAAAATTTAGGCAATTTTTAATGTTAGTTTACTGTGTTTTAATTTACTGTTATTTAAATTAATTTTTAAATATTAAAATAAGGTTTTTCATTTTATTTAATTAATTAATTAGTTTGTTGGGTTAAATAATTTGATCTTAAAAGGTTAAATTTATTTAATTAAATAAATTAATTAATTAAATTAAATTGTTTTAAATGTGTGAATAGATTTTATTTAAAATTAATTGTATATTAGAAAATGGTGTTTTAAATTATTAAATAAATTTTGTAAATTGAAATTTTAAAATTTAAAATGAATTAAAATGCATGCAATTTTAAAAAGGCAAGATTGTCAAGAAGTTGTTGAGGATATTTTGTACTTCTCGACATGTGTATCAGTTACATTTATTATTTTTGGTTGAGGTTGTTCACGGATATTATCTGGGATCTGGGAAATACAGGGGGTTATCAAATTTTCTTCACGAGAAATTGAAAGAGTAATTTGGTGTTAAAATTATTTATTTTAAAAATTTGTGATTAGCTCTATTCAATTGTATTTTTGTGGAAGATCCCTTTGGTGGGAAGATCTTTGTGGTTGGGTTTAGATTTCTTTTGGATTGGTGTTTTGAAGAAGATACGGAGGATTGCTTTCTACAGGCAGAAGATTCTCTCCAACAACTAGATCTTCAAAAAACACACGAAACATGTATTTTTCTTGTAAATTTAGTTTGTTTGTTTTTGAAAGAAAAGTTGTTTGTTTAAAACCCATCTTCTTGGCAATTGCTTGTAGAAAATCTTTCTGTTGATATTTGATATTTGTCTTCAAGAATTTTCAAGAACGTGGTTAAACAAAAGAAGGAATTCAAAACAAGTTTTAAAGAAAACCTCTGTGAAAATTTTAGAAAAGAAAATTGGGGATTTAATTTTGAGTGAAATGTTTATTGTTTTAAAATTGAAATCCCAAAATTGAGAATTTATGTGATATATGATTAAATCTGTATGAAGAATATTTTATTTACAAATGCCCATTTGAGCAAATAGTTTTGTTTTATAAGAAGGTATAATATTTATTTACTGTGCTGTATAAGTATACAGTCTGTACATGAGTTTTTATTTCAAATAAATTTTTATTTACACAGTGATTTATTATTTAAAATCGTCGTACGGGCGATATAGGGGTTTGGAAATTTGTTATTTATTTTTATTTATATAAAAGATTAAATTTTCGCATGTTTTAATGGGGCTTATAAAACAAAAAAAAATGAATTCCGAAAATTTATTCGGATTATAGTTATTTGGGAAGGGCTAGGGTAAACCCCAACCCTACTGCTCCCATTGTGGGGGCGCGGCCGCTGTGAGGCAGCACCCACCACAGCACTGTGGGGAGCGGCTGCCAAAAGGCAGCGCCCTCCACAGTCCCGTGGAGGAGACGCTGTCCCACAGGCAGCGTGCCCTCCACTGTGGGACTGCCGCGGCCTGTGTAATGTCGTTTCTTAAAAAAAAATTCATATCTTTGTTTCTAACAGAAATTCGAATGGGTGAAATTCTATTTCGATTTTATCAAAAAGAAATTTAATCGTATATGATTTGTATTTAATACAAATTTCAAAATTAATATGTATTTAATATTTTATATATATATATATATATATTTATATTTAATTAATATATATTTAATATTTTTTTAAAAAAGAAATACTTTTGTATTTAAATACGAAATTATTTAATATAATTGAATGTATAAAAATCAAATAGTTTTATGAAAATTATTTAGTTTTCATCTCTATGAGAAAATTGAGGAAGTTTAAGTTAGAATTTATTTAATGCAATTTCTTTAGTCGTTGAGAAAAGAATTACAAGTTAATTGCTATAATTTTTATGTTAATTCTTTTGAATGACTGGATTTAGTAAATCCGAATAATAGACGTTTATTTTCTTGATTTGCTTTAGTCGTGTTTTAATTGGGAAAATTGGGAAAAATTTTAAATGTATAAGTCTTCCAGAGTGATTTGTATAGAAAGGGTGAAGTTATTGTTTAAATGCATTTCTTGTGTTGACTAAGGTAGAGTACGTGGGTTTGTATGGTGTTTAGGCACCAGAGTTTGTGAACATAGACTTGATGTTCATTATGAAAAGTGTAGTGATTTTATGTTGTATTTTTTTGTACACACCTTGTCTACCTTAGTCAAGAAAACTTAGATCCCTTGTTATGTTTAGGGGAGTGGCTCTATGTAAGGGCCGACACACAAAGTGGTGTCAGGGTAACTTACAAAGAGTTAGTAAGTCAGTGATAACTAAACAACACAGTAGTTAGAATTAAAATATTTAACAGGATGTTTATGCCTCACTTAATGACTCTTGAGTTAGTTCAGTCTTGAGTATAAGATGAGAAGGCCTGGAATGGAAATCGGTGTCTTGTTTCTTCAAAAGACATTCGATTCCGCAATGATTTGCAATGGGGCCGGGTTTCGTAAGAGGTTACCAGGGTAACCCATGTTGGGGGCCGGAACCTAGGAAGAAACACTAGGGTAACCTTTGCAATATTGTGATGACACTCCACCTAAAATAACAATCTACCTTGTATATTTAGTACATTCAATTGTCTAAAATCTGGAAGCAATGTAACCATCAGTTAGTTGTGTACTAGTGTCTAGGGTTAGTAGATTATGTCTAGGTAACCATATTACTATCTCCTAGCACGGGGGGTGGACCTACGGGTACCACATGGTTGGGTGGAACGTGCACCTTACTCCGTTGGGTCCCCAGTTTTGTGATCATGGCATCGAGAGCTTCATGGATGGAGAGCTCGCACCTGGAAACTTATGTGCACATCTTCTTTGTAAATTGTGAATCTTGTATTTGAAAACATCCCTCAATTGTTTATGAGGTGAATATTGTAAAATGTAAATTGTAACTATTATTTGATCTACCTCATCAGATGAATGAGTATTGTAATATCCTATCAATGCAATGTAAGAAACATGTTATACTTTATGTTATCTTGAATGGTATTCAAATGTTATGCAATGTTTATCTTTAATGTTTATGTTAATTAATATGTGCAATGCGAAATACTAAAGTCGTCTATGGAAACTCAAGTAGTGTAACGTCGCGTAACTTAATGAATGTATGCAAACTAATTAACTTAATATTAATATTTTTTAAAAAAAAATTATTTCACCTTTATACACAATTGCAACATTCCTTAGGTTATTATGACGGGGCATTACAATATATGTTGAGTTTTTTTTTCTTTGCATACATTCGGCCAAGAATAAATGTGTTTATTAATTGATGATGCAATAATTTTTACATGTTTAACATATTACAAGTGAAACACCACAAGGCTATGTGGTGCAATGGTCATAAATTTTGAATAAAAAAGTTGGATGACACGAAGAAAACTTGTGATTCTAGGATAACTGCAGTCTTTCAGGTGACTAATGTTTCATCTAGAAGCGACATACATCCAGAAGTCTCAGAAAATCGATACTATGGGATTTTGGATGATATACTTGAGTGTTACTTGAAGTCCTTCAAATTAGTTATGTTCATTGTCCAATGGTACAGGCTACGATTGAATGAAAATGATCCTGAGAGAACTGTTATTGAACATGATAATGGATTTACCATGGTTAATACAAGGTTGATTGAGCGAGCTAGAAATGAGCCCTATGTTCTTCCAAGCCAATGTGAGTAGGTATTTTACTCAAAAGTTCCAGGTAAATCGGGTTGGTCATTTGTTGTTAGACATGATCCAAGAGGAAGGCCGGTAAAGTATAATGTGGTGGAAGAAGAAGATACCGAAAAACTAGAAGATGATGTAGATGATGATTAGGATCAATAGTTAGTTGATGATGTGTTTGACAAAGATGTTGAAGAAGAGGAACTAGATCATGATGATGTAGGAGTTAATGTTCATGAAGATGATATCCATGTGGATGATGACATTATTGAAACTGATATCAATGACAATGATGATGATATGACCAATCCTTACAATGTCGAATCTGGATTGGATGATACAAACAAAGAGTTGGATGAAGAAGAAGATCAATGACATTGAAATGTATGAGTTATGCGATTATATATTTAGATTTATTAATGCTTGATGGACAATATATAAAACGCATTATTTTGATAATAAGTAATGTCTTTATTTATTTATTACTTTTATAATTACATAAATTATTGATTATAAACTAGATATTTTATTTTTGCATCATTTAAATTTTTACCCAAATAAGCAATAGGTCTTTCTTTCTAGATAATACTAAAAAAAATTATCAACCACAACAATCTACTTGAATTATTTCTTATCATTCTTTATGACAACAATAATTGGTGCACATATACCACTAAAATTATTGATAAAATTCTTGTAAAAACTAACCCATGAAGATATATACTTTATAAATGCTCTTGGCCATTCAAAAATAAATTTGATTTTATTAGGATCCATCTTCAGATCATTAGGAAAAATAAAAAAACCTATAAAACTAGTTGTTTCTTCATAATACTATATTTCCTCAAATTCATCGACATTTTTTTTCTTTCAACCTTTGTAGTACTAATCTAATATACTCTAGATATATTTTAATAAAAATTATAATATCATCTATGCATACAAGGAAATTTTTATCAAGATGTAGTTTCAATACTTCATTTATTAGCCTCATAAAAGTACTAGGTACATTAGTTAATGTGAAGGCATAATCAACCATTCATATAAACCTTATTTTATTTGAAAATTTTATGTTCCACTCAACTCCTTATCTAATCTTGATTTGTTGACATCCTCTTTTCAAATCTATCTTGTTGAAATATTTTGTGCCACATTAACAATCCATAAGATCATTCATCCTTTGTAAAAGAAAATTGTACTTGATAGTAATTTTTTTTATAGCTCTATAATTTTTACACATTCTCTATGCCCCTCCTTTCTTTGGTGCTAGAATTGGTAGTATTGCACATGGAATGAAACTTTATTTTACAATCAATCCTTCAACAATTATGCAACTTGCTAGTTCAATTCTTCATTTTTAGTTGGTGTCAACCTATGTGTCACTTTATTAGGTAAAGTTTCTCCTTAAATTAGATACATATTATGACTTCTCTCAAGTGAAAATATTTCTAAAAAACTATTAAAAATAATATCAATATACTGTGTCAACAAGTTAGAAATTGAGGATGTACTCTTGCATTTTCTTCTCCCACTTTTGTGTCATCTTCTTTTCTCGTAAAATAAAAAATAAATTATTTTATTTCTTCACATTCTTAGGAATTTCATGCAATTTACTAACATTACTCTTGCAATATCAATCATTCAATCACCACCCTCTTTTAATGGTAGAAGTACATGTTTCACTTTACTTTTGTAAATCTATAAGTATTTTCCCTCCCATCATGTATATGTTTCCTATGAAACTTCCATGGTCCACCCAACAAAATATGACAAACATCTATTGGTATAATGTAACAAAAAACCTCATCTCTATTTATTCCAATTTAAATTCATGATATTGTTCACTAACCAAAATTATATGATCATTTTGTAACCGAGATACTCTATATGAATTAGGATGCTCTAGCATTTTCAAAATTATTTTCTTCTCCATTTTACTTGAAACTTGATTGTTAAAACAATCACTATTAAATTTACCAAATTTACATAGAGTTCTAACTAAGAAATTATTTGTAATAGTTCTTTTAGATCTTTACAAGACTAGCAAATTTATTTTTAGAAAGAATGATTCTCCTTTTTCTAGCATACTTGTTCAAGTTATTAGAAGAAAATTCTTCATCAAGATGTGATGATCTTGTGGTTCTCTTAGATCTTCTTTAATATTCTTCTTGTGACTAATTACACAAATAATCTGTGACCTTTACCTCCACACTTGAAAAAAAGTGGTTCCTCTAGATTACCTTCCACCACTTATTCCATATCTACCTCAACCTCTTTTATAGTTATATTTTTTATTGCACTAAAATTATATACTTTCTTTTTTTTAGCATCATCATCATCATGAGCTCCTCATCCACTTCCATGGTTCCTGCCTTTGGAAAATTTGTTGCTTCTTCCCCTCTTATTCTCTTTATTTTTAAATCTAAAATTTATGTTATCTTTATGATTTAGTGAAATTAATATGTTTTATCAACATAATAGATAGTTAATATATTCAATTCTTCTTCGATTGAACCCCTTCAACTATTTATATATCTAGACACCTTCTCTTGGTTACCTTCTTGATGACCAACTCTAATAGATAACTTATAATGATCTTTGGTATAATGCCTCTGTCTCACATTTTGTAACCTATTTAGTAGATCTAGTTGATAAAATATAGGAAAAAACTTACAATTCCATTTATTTACCATCCTTTCCCATTTTTCAATTTTAGGCTTACCTTTCCTATTTCTCTCCAATCGAGTTTCCTTACATTAGATTGTAGAATAATATTTCAACTCTATCTTACCAAAATTTACTTTATTAGGATGATAAATATTCTCATATTTAAAATATCCTTCAAGATCATTAATCCAATCAATCAATTCTTCAGGATCTAGACTATTCAAGAAATTATGTATATCCATTTCACTTTTCTTACCAAATCTTGTAAGTGCTTTTATTATTCTATATTTGTCTCTTTCTTCTTCAACTATGAATGCTTCTTCTAATCCAACATCATCATGTTCATAATCACTATCATCCAATTTAGGGTTAATAATACCTCTTCTATCATGTCCAACCAAATATGGATATTCCTAATCATAGTGAAAATTTTCTCAATTAATTCTAAAACATAATTTTAGCCTCTATCCATCCTTCTAGGTGGCATCTTTAAAATTTGATATGAACTACATCAATATTTGTTAGTCTATCTACTATAATTTAAATTACAGGAATATTCTACACAAAATTATCTTAGTAGAAGACTTGTGGTGTCAATTTTTTAATACATCTTGATTTACTAACCTTACTATATTACTACAATATCAACTAATATCAAACCTTGCTTTACCCTACTCTAATACCAACTAATCTAGTCAAGGTAGCCTGGTCTAGTTAAGCATTATCTAACCATTCATCCAATAAAACTTTCATATATCAACCTTATTTAAACATGGTCAAAATTTATAGAAATCAATATGCAAGGAACAATATGATATCATTTATCGAATTTGCATAAGAGTTAAATTACATTTTTAGGCATCAACCTTTGGTTACAAAATAGATATTATGATCGATCACTTAATTTCTTTCTCCCTTATTCACTTGCTTCATTAACTTATTATTTTGAATTTTGGATTTTGGCCTCGCACGTGCAGGAGAAACCGAGACCCTAACTGGAGAGGCTCGTGAAGTAATTTAGTGGCTAGCTCATGAGAAATGGTGGGAAGGGCCCGAATCAGAGTATGGTTACCCAAATCAAAGTATGGTTGTCCCTCCCTTCAACTCTAGGTAGCTAGCTCTTCCTATCAGGTAGGTCCAACAAGTTATTTCAAAAAAAAAATTGACCTGGTGTTCGTGGCACTCGCTACCAGATATACTGCATAAAGGCCTTCGATCTCCTGACTAAAGCTAAACCACCCACTGACATTGCATCCGGCCCCTGAGTGGAGAGTTGAAGACTTCAATGGATGAGTGTAATGATTGTAAGTTATTCTTCCCCCACATTTAGAAAGGCATCAACGAATTTATCATAGTTTTTGTTTCTCTTCTTCTCAATGTGCTTCCCATCACACTTCATACCAATATCTTTAGCAATCAAATCATTTGTGACCTAGAAACACATACCCCTAATGGACATAAAGCCCTGCTGCCAAGAATTGACGAATTTTGATGTCAATTTATTTTTATATCATTTCATTGTTGAAACTTGAATTGTGGTAGCTCGATATACAAAGTCTATTGATGCAAGGGTTCAATTTGTATGATTTTGAAAAAAGAATCCATCTGATTAGAGTTAGTAGCATTCTTTAGAAATCATAAGAATTTGTTTAGTACACTAGCCATTTTGATGTCTTCTTGCAGTCTCAAACATTATTTGGTATTATTGTTACATTGGTCTTGAGAGTGATAGCTTAATATAGCTCCACAATACAAAATCTGGTTTACTTGTGTTGTGTAATAGTGGCATAGGAAAAAAATTCTTTGAAAGAACCAAAGGGTGACTGCACAATTGAAGTGTATAAACACATATCTTTTTGTAATATCAAGGATACTTTTTGAATCTTCCATGCATTGCTAATCTAAAAGGAAAGGTCTTTTTTCCTAATTAGTATGTAGCCATGCTTTTGACATTGTTAAAAAGAGCAAAACTTCCCTAATGATGCAAAGGCATGGCCAAGCAGTTCTAACTCTCCACATGAGAGAAGAGAGATGTTGGAGAGTACATCAAGTCAGTGAAAACAAAAGTGTAATGTGTTTTACTTTTAGTTTGTAGGATTCCTTTGTTTCTCTACAGATGTGTGATAAATTCTTAGTTCAATGATGCAGAGCAATTTTTGAAAAAAGAAAGTTGTGTCACAGCCTGCTTTCAATCCAACAAGAAAAAATGAAAGCTCAGCCTCTTGGAATGAAAATTCTTGTTTGCAAAACAAATGAATAAGAATGAGGTAGTTAAGGTGTTTAAAGTGATTTAGAGGTCACTTTTAGGGTTCCCTCAATACACTAGGGTTTTAGAGAAACACCATATACTTGACCTCCCAAACTTAAATATTGTCTTCAACACATTAAAATCATCATGCAATAGGACAAAGAACCTTCATTCATACTGTTCCATCCATCAAATTGAAAAACCCTAACTTAACAACCACAAATTCACAAGAAAATTGCCCCTATCAGCCTTAGGGCATCACTTCAATGCCAAGTTCCTTGCTTTAACAGACCCCTAAATGAAATTAACCTCTATCCTACCATGTTTCACACCAATCCATCGAGTTATAGTTCCAAGATAGTGGGTGGATTGGTTGATATCATTTGTTTTTAGCCCTCAAACCCTTACACAAGCAAAACAGGGCAGTCCCTGTATTTGATTGTTTTCTCCCACAAAATAGTGATTTAGCACTTCAAAACAAATGAAAATGAAAGGAAACACATATATTTATCTACACCAATGATCTCATAGCATTTCAAGCTTGTACAGATCTGTACAACACAAAAGAACTTCAGAAAAACAATAAAAACACAGAAAATTGCTTCAAGAACGTGGTATTTGATATGAAATTTTGGTATCAACTCCTCCAACAACATTTTCTCAGGCCTTAGGATTTTTAAATCATCTCATACCCCAACTACCTTCAACCAACATCCATAATTGACTTACAAACACTTAACAACCCATTATTTTGCAAAATTGCAATTTTGACAACTTTTAATGTCAACAATTGCAACTTTTTACATTATCAACTAGATGACTTCCAAGCACCCTAAACAAATTGAAATGGTCTTATTAGACCTTATTCACCTTGAATACATTACTCCCTACAAGAAAACCTATTCTACTTACTTTGACAATATTTGACCATCATTGACAATTTCTTCACATATTTGATCTTGTTTACAATATGAATCAATGAAACAATAAATGGTCTTTTAGACCTTATTAAAATATTAAAAAACTTTGAAAACCTCCCTAGAAACTTATATGATCAACCTCTAATGCTCCATTTGTGAACATAAGTTGTAGGTGCTCCTGCACCAAAGACTCCCCAATGAGCTATGCATGTATCACATGGAGCCATCTTCCATTGATTGTAGAACATGTGAAAGAAAGATGAAAGAAAGTGCTAACCCATTAAACTAAAAAATTTTCTTTTAACTTTAAGTTTGTTGGGTAGCCAATTCTTTTAAGTTATCAAATCCTACCATCATACATAATCAAAATGTTGTTTCAAATGACAATGAGCACTAACTTTCACTATTTGAAGATGTTGAAACCTTGTCATAGAGAACTAGAACATTGATGCAACCACTCATCCTACCTTAAAACATACCAAAAGTCTCCTAGTAATTAGACATAGGAATATTTAAGATGACAAACAATTTTTATTGCCAAAGCATAAACTTATGATGACTTAGCCAAGCCTAGTACACACTCCCTCCTCGTTAACCACTTAGACATATGGAGTTTATCAGTGGACAACTGAACCACCTCACACGTACACCTGAATTATGTCTATTAGTGTTATAATTCATCTTTTTCAAGACAACTTAAACCAAAATATTATGTATGGTGAAACCATTCTTCTGCACACTACAGAAAATTTCAATGGAAATTTGCATTAAATGTAAATTTACTGTTATTTTTAGTCATGTAGGTGTCCAATAAACCACTTGGTGGTGTTTCCCTTCAAGTTTATTTACTTGAATGAAGATAAAAAGTACTTTGATTACAATTAGAGAATACATTTGAGGCCTTGTTTGTGCAACTGGTGGACCATAGTCACATTTAACACTTGTTACAAAGTTTGGGAGTTAAAACGTTAAGTAGAAGTCTAGTAAATCAAATAACTTGGATTAAGAGAAGATATAACATGAATTCATACCTTTGAAAGGTTGTATATGAGGCTGCATGGTACTTTACAATAGAGAATAGCATCAATTCTAACTCTTTTCATTGTAGTATACACTATTTTTTGTTACCCAGATTAAGAAAGACTAAGTTTTTCAAGTTTCTTAGCAGCGATATAATGGATCAAGAGAAATTATTGCCACCAAGGTCCATGTGTTGGAGCTTAGACACTAACTACAAGAATGTGCTATGCTTAGTGCTAATAGGTTACATGTGATATGCTTAGTGCTAAAAAATCAAACAATGAAAATGAAAGCAATGAGAGTGATAAGGACAAAGAAGAACACAATCTTGAAATTTTGAAACAAAATGCACTTCTTTTTGGAAATACAATCAACATACCAACAGATATAGCTAACGAGGAAAGAGTGATTCAAATAGGAAAGTTCCTATTATCGATTGTAGAACATATTATTGACCCCCATTAACAAAAAAAAAAGATGTTTGAACGAATAATTTTTAAAAAAAAACTAAGCACCATTACACAAGTCTATCCACACTTTTCAATGCCCTCCTTGCAGATCTAAAACATATTCAAAATGGGTATCAAAAATTTTACAACACAAGCTTCAAATATTGTTGTCTCAGACAAATTTAGGCCTAATTAGGCCTAATTTGCATAAGGGTTTGTTGCTTTACTAACTCCTAAAACATCATGACCATGAAAAAATTTCATCCAACATCTTTATGAGTGCAGATACCACCAAATAGGTATTTGTTAGATATTTTTTCCTCGAGCGAGGGAAATTTAGGAAGAGAAGAGGAAAGCGAGACATGTAGTAGATCTAAAAGAGGGAGATCAACTAGAGGTCAAAAGATTAGAATAAAATTCCATAAACGCATGAAATTTTTTCTTGCTGAAGGGGGATCATGTTCTTATGATGATGAGAGCATAGGCGACATCGAGGTGCCCTTGAGGTACAAACATCTACGGAAACAATGGGTACCTAAGGAACTTCCCCCAATAAACATTGATTTTTGTGTCAACAAGAGGATATATTGCATAGCACCATCATCATTACATGGTTTGGTCCTATTTTCATGGACGACATAAAGGTCTGTTATGAAAAAAGTTACTGAATTGATGGAGTATGTCAGACCCTATTATAGTTACAAATATTGGATGTAGCTGGTTCGATATACATGAAGTATGCGCAGGTATGCATTGTCAACAAATTGTATATAGCTAAAAGATAAGGATTAAAATAAAGGAGTGGCTATGTACATGGATGGAAGGCCAAAAGCATCAAGAAATATTATAGGGTTTATAAATAGTACACGACTTGGGTCAACAAATAAGCAACCCAATTGCATATTCAAGGCACGCGAGGGAAACCGTGTATTCATATGTGTGATAAAAATCAATAATTGTAGGGGAAGAGTTGCTAATCGATTACAATTTGAATTGCATAGATACAAACACAGTTACTATGGGGGTGGTACGTACTATATACCATTTTACCCAGCCTCCAATTAATGACTCCAATATACCATTTTATTATTATGTTTTTTTCGTAAGTCTATTGGTTTCATTTCAATAATTTTTTTTTATATTTAATTTTTGTCACAGCAAGACATTGATCATACGGGGAAGGCTCTGGCCCAAACCATAGATCACGATGCATCTTCAGGCGCTTCTACCCGACAGGTTTACCTCATTGTAATTGTACAAATTAGATACAAGCA
Organism: Sequoia sempervirens; assembly: GCA_007258455.2. Classification (NCBI taxonomy): domain Eukaryota; kingdom Viridiplantae; phylum Streptophyta; class Pinopsida; order Cupressales; family Cupressaceae; genus Sequoia; species Sequoia sempervirens. Next base: position 441,589,770 of record VDFB02000017.1, on the reverse strand, counting down.
AAAAAATTTATTATTATGTTTTGTTCATAAGTTTATTGGGTTAATTTTGATAATGTTTTTAATATTCTTGTTGTAGTCGCATGATTGGGGAAAGGCACCAGCAGTAGAGGAGAGCATCCATAGGGAGGTGTAGTCACTATTATGCGATGATGACATCGCATATTCCACAAACCCTCTAGATATGATAAGAAAGACCCAAAAAAAAAGAAATGAAGAAATCCTTCAGTTGTTATTCAAGTGCCTCAAATAGATGAGATAAGAGAAAGGGTTAGGATATTGACTGAGAGATTACGGAACTTGCAAGTAAGTTGTCATGAGATCTTTAATTATAACATAAGTTCATTCATGGTTTTATATTTTGTACTCTTTTATGTCATGAACTAAAATATGTGTTGTTTTTATAGGATTTTTTGCATCTTCATGATGTTGCTGGCCATGATTAGGGTACTGCAGGTGCTGCCTAGGGATTAGGGGTTGGTACAAGTTTCGATCCTAATCTTCTTGTGCATACATCACATCATCTGACCCCATCATCCGTGTCTATATTGTCGACTGAAATGTCAGCAACACATAGCTATCAGGCATCGAGTAGTGCACCCTCTGGCAGCAAACACATGCTGGAACATGTGTCAGGACATGTACCGGGGATGCAGAGGCCACTAGTACTGGTGATATTTTAGCAACATTTCCTAGATCTTCCCATATTACTAGTATAGGAACATTTTTGGACACATTTGTGGTGACCGAGGATTTCATTCCCATAAAGATAGAGAAGGTCCTAGGTACTTTAAAATGTTTTAATTATTATTATATATAATCCAATTGAAATTTCCTTATTGATCACTCTTTTTAGACTAATGATCCCATGATCATTTTACAGGAAATGATGTTTTTTATAAACATCTAAATGATATTACATTGGAGATCTTTGAGCCCACCATATGTACATGATGGAATGCCCAAAATCAATATTTAAAAGATGAGCTCATTAATTGTTTAGTTGTGTTGTTCGGTAATAACACATTCAACTGAACCAAGGTCCTTAAGAAAGATGGTACCTATCTAAAGTATGTGAGGGACCAATATAGGTCACATTTAGAGAAGGAAAAAAAGTACGAGTGTCCCCCCATGATTTCGGAGAGGGAGTGGAAGGACCTGGTGTCGGATGGAAAGGCGAAGGCTGAAAAGAAAAAAAGAAAGACACCACTAGGCCAAGGAAGGTATGTGATACTATCAACAATGTAATTATATACTGATTACTCTTTCTTTTTACATAATCTAACATATTTCAAAATTTTCATAGGCTTCCTGACACATCAAAGGAAACAAAGGAAAGACTAGAAAAGATGGGAAACACAAACTTGGCTCTGGTGGTTATATGAAATTAGTCACACGAATTGTAAGTATCAATAAATGAAATATTGCATCCAAATAATAAATTGCAAACAATTTTGGTTTCATCACACCATAGAATCAAAATTCATGATCTTATGCAAAAATTCAGGGCTTTGAATTCAACAGAGTGCCCACAGAAGAGGACCTAAAGATTTCCTTCCAGCAAGGCTATGGAGTTGTGGTTGAATGCCTAAGACTCTTGACTGGGCAAACACAAGCTTCCATTGCATCCAAAATGAAAGTAAATAAACTCAATGAAGTTTATTTAAAATTGAATTCTTGTGCAATCTATTCAATATTAATTTCCACCATAAAGTAATTATGTGCCTATTTGTTTTAAATAGGCAAGCAATGATAATACTGCACATGACATTGGAATGCAGCCTAGTGAGAGTGGAACACAACCTGCAGATGAAGGTCATGGTGTGCATCCCGATACTGGATGTATTCGTGTGCTATACAAAACAAAGTATGGATTAATACAATTAAACATCTTTAATTGCAATTGGTGTATTCATTAATGTAACCTTTCATATTTCAACTTTAGAGCATGTAGAGCGTGATCAACATGTTGAGCATGATCAGGCTAGACAAGATCAAGAACATGATGTGGCCCCATCAGGTAAAGAAGACCACTCTAATGTTATTTTAAACATATTTAATTGCAATTGGTGTACTAATTAATGTAACCTTTCATGTTTCAAATCCAGATCAGGATTTAGAGGGTGTTCAGCATGTTGAGCATGAGGCTATAAGACAAGATCAGGAACATGATGTGGCCCCATCAGGTAAAGAGCACCACTCTAATGTTCTTTTAATTAATGAAATACTTGTAACAATAATAATAAAACAAATCAATTTAACATTTCTTTGTTATTGCAACAAACCCCCCACAACAGCCTCTACGTCGTGAGTGCATGACTAGGCATACATTAAGATCACAAGTAGAGGGCGGAACAATTGAAGGGGGGATAGATGATTTAGAAAATGATACTCCACTTCTTTTTTAAGCTACAAAAAAGAAACAAAAAAAAGTGATTGTAATCATATTATGACAACCATATTTTTGAATATGTTAATGAATATTAAAAACTGATATTTTTGACAACCATATTTTTGATAATATGTAAAAACTAAAATAATGAATGTTATATGTTAATGAATGAATGTGAATATGTTAATGAATGAATGTTATATGTTATTAATCGATGAATGAATGATTAATGTTATATGATTAGGTATGGGGAATTGAGAGTGATGTGAGGGGCGAGAGGGGCCAAATGAGCTTCCACCATCACTTGGTTGGCCCTGTTAAGTAGAGAATATTAAACTATTCTCGAAACAAAGAGAATCTCAATAAGGTAATGCACTTTTCAATATAATTTTTGAACGAATATTTAAAAAAAAAAACTACAGGGTTTCATCGCAATTTTGACGAACATATGCCAACGAACAACAAAAATTTGTGATGAGATTGTTGTACACGCAATGTAGTTTTCATCATAATGGCAACAACAGTTTGCTCCACCTCATCGGAAAAAGGATGAATGTTTGGTGTTTTTTCGACGCTTTCAAATGGGCATTTTGCAATGTTTTATGATTTTTGTTGTCAATAGATGGACTAAGTTACATAGATTTTGTGACGGAAACCACCAACATTTTCCGTGGCACTAACCGATGATGTTGGGTTGTGGTTTAGACATATAAAAGTTGGTTGTTAAAGTGAAAAAATTCCAGCGACAAAATTTAAAACAGTGTTGCGTCAGTAATTCAAAAATATTTTGTCGATATGTCACCAAACATTCATCAGAATTTGTAGTCAAATACAGTAGTGTATTAATGAAGGCTACAAATCGGTGAGGCAGCCTTAGAGAAGAACGATTCCAATTGTGTGTGACATAGTCAAAGAAAAATTATTGTAGTTGCCAAATGTAGGGTTCATTTATCTAATATTTGACAACCAATGGGTATCCCCATTGGTGATTATGCCCAAAAATGGAGGAAAATGGGGGGTATGTGTTGATTACATAGAATTGAATGTAGTAAGAAGAAGAGACCATTTTGTTGATTAGGTACTAGATTCCTTAGCTGGGAAGCAATATTTCTCATTCTTAGATGGGTTTAGTGGGTATAATCAGATATAAAGATAGCTCCACAGGATTAGGACAAGATAACTTTTACCTACCCATGGGGTATGTATGCCTATTCTATCTTTCCATTTGGGTTATGTAATGCTCTTGCAAAATTTCAAAGGGTAATCTTAAGTATATTCTCATACTTTTCCCATGATTCCATGGAAATTTACATGGACAATTTTACCACTTTTAGGAATACTTATGAAGAAGCATTCACTAATTTGGAGAAAGTTCTACAAATATGTCAAAAGCACAACCTTTCCTTGAGTCATGAAAAATGTTTCATGATGATGATTGAAGGAGTGGTCTTGGGACACTTTGTGTCTAGTAAGGGGATACAGGTAGACCTCAACATGATAAAAGTAATCACCACTCTACCTCTTCAAAAACAAAAGGATGTCAAAAGTTTTCTTGATCATGCTAGTTATTATAGGAGGTTTATCTAGGATTTCAATAAGATAGCATCCCCATTATTTGTTCTCCTCTCTAAAGATGTGGAATTTGATTGGACCCCTACATGCCAGAACACCTTTGAAGCCCTCAAAGCATCAATCACTAAGACCCCTATCTTAAGATGACCAAACTAGACAATACCTTTTCACATACATACAAATGCATCTAATTTTGCAATAGGTGTTGTTTTAGGACAAAAAGATGGAAATTTAGAATATTCCATCTATTATATCAACAAGAATCTTCAACGTGTAGATCTTAATTATATAGTCATTGAAAAGGAAATATTGGCAATAGTCTATGCCATTAATAAGTTCAGACACTACACCATAGGATATTCTATTTTTATTCACATAGACCATACAACAATAAGATATTTGATAAATAACCAATGGTTAGAGGAAGACTTGTAAGATGGTTATTACTAATGCAAGAATTTGACATCATAATTATGGATAAACTAGGAAAGGCCAATGTAGTAGCAGAACTCCTATCAAGATTACCAAAAAAATCAATAGAGAATATTGTTGATGACTCCTTTCCTGATTAACATTTATTGGCCCTCTTTGTGCATACAACTTGGTATGCAAATAAAGCTAATTATCTGGTTGCAAGGAAGACACCACCACATCTATCACCAAGAGGAAAGAGACATCTAGTTGAGAGAATTTTTCCTTATTCATGGGTAGATGGATATCTCTTTAATATAAGGCTTTATAACATAAAGAGAAAATTTTCTATGAGACACCTTGCTCAACAATTCATGCACCAGTAATTTCTCTACTCTGCTATGCAAGTTTTCCTACTATGGCTATTTTTTTCAAGTTTTTGACCCTTGTTGTGAGTTGACTATTTCATGGGACGATCAAGACGAGGGACCGTGAAGGCTCCCCATTCCAAGATTGTTGTCTTCTTGTTTGACACTGTGCATGTGGTGGCAGCGGCTAGCCTAGTTGTTCCCCATATGACATCTCCTCCTCTTACTTCCATCCTTTTCCCTGGGGAAAAGACTGAGGGTATTTCTAGAAAGTTTCCCATATCTCTATCTTTTGGGCTTGACTCATTCTTCTCTGTGGAAGAATTAGTTTCCTATGTGGACAAAATGGTGGGTTCTAGCTTGCTAGCCTCAGGTAAAAGGTTATTGGAATTTGCTTCTTGCTCAGTGATAGGTTAGGAAGTAGGTGTCCTTGAATTTCTTATGCTAAAGGTGATGGAAAATCTCAAACTAGCGCTAGTTGGAAAGTTTTGGTGTATAGGCCAAATATTGAACTGGTTCGTCAATGGGTTGCTTCCACTTGGAATCTCAAAGGCAGTGTCACCATATATGTTATGCCAAGAGGTATCTTCCTTTCTTCCTTCATGGTTTATGAAGGTATGCTAAAGGTTTTAATTGGTGGTCCTTGGGCGTTTGACTCAGGGTTTAAAAAATTTCTCTCCCTCTATAAATGGAAACCGAGCATTGATCCATCAGCTGACCTAGGTGCCTCGACTCCAAATTGGGTCCGCTTTATGGGCCTCCCTCTAGAGTTTTGGGAGACAAGAATTTTAAAAGGTATTGCCAACTCCTTTGGTAGTCTTTTGGCTATAGATAAGATTACTCAGGAGATATCTAGATTGGTTTATGCCTGTATTTGTGTAAATGTGGCTGTGAATACGGTCTTACCATCCTCAATCCTACTTAAGTCTAAATTTGGTAACTGGACCCAACCCTTGGAATATGAAAATTCCCCATCTCTTCAGCTAGTTATGCAAGAAGTTTCGTCACCTCATTGAATCATGTGGGAAAAATTCTGTTGAGGGAACTAGTGCCAAGGAGAAAAATCTAGTTGAGGAACACTTTGCTAATGAAATGGCTTTTGGTGCTTAGCCTACTACAACTCATGTTCAGGCGGTGTATGTTCCCCAATTGAAGGATGACCTTGTTCAGGGAAAGGAGTGTTAGGGTTAGAAGGTAGATACATAACAATTAAATGCAAATTTAATTAATAAAGCAGAAAACTAAAACACACAAAAGAAATTATAACATAGAGAATTTAATGTGGTTCACCCAAAATTGGGCTATGTGCACCAATAGAGAGTCCAATATTATTATCTAGTAAATCAAACTGATTACAACCAGTAATCCCTGCAACTCAATACCAATGCAAAATGCTATAATACAATGTCAACGAAAACCCTAATCCTTAGCCTTTTATCAAGACTTATTTTAGTTACAAAATAGGGTTTTTCTATGTCAGCCAATAGAAAAATAACACCTGACACCTTTATAAAATAATAAAAAATCGTGAGAGGTTTTAGGGGTGTTGCCCTTGATCCCCCACAGGGGCGTTGCCCCTCAACCCTGCCCCGTATCGCAACAGGGGGTGTGCCAGGGGTGCTGCCCCTAGACCCCGCAAGGGGTGCTTCCCCTTGACCCCGTTAACTAATTAGGGGGAAACCGCGCTGATAATAGTGGCAAAAATTTAACCTTTGAGTCTAATTAGGCTCCACATAACAACAAGGAGGTTGTTCCTGAACCTCTCATTGTAAATAATGACTCGGTTTTCCTGAACCTTGAAGTTTCAGCTCCTCCTTCTAGCTTTCCAACCCCAAGCTTTTCGAAACTGGTGCAGACGATTGGGGGGAATGAAGTTAATATGGAGAATGAACCAATCGTGGGATCTCTTATAGAGGAAAAGGTGTAGGCTCCACAGGAGAAGGTTCATATTTCAGGAGTGGGAGATTAGCTTGAAGAAGGTGAGTATGTGCACCTCGAGACAAACTTGTCTTTGGAGGACATAAATTTCTTATCCCAAAAGGGGCAAGAAACCTGAGCGACTCTTTGGCATTACTAGGCTTTCCTCCAGGGTCTAGTGATAAAGAGGATGAGGATGAGTGGTCTCAAGAACCAACTAAATCCAAAAAGAAAAAGAAGCCAGATGTTGGAGGGGAATAATGTGGGAAGACTTTCCTAAAAGGATTCCAAAACTAAAGATATTGTGAGGGATGTGGCTGCTGGAAAACAAAGAACCTTGGACTCAATCGCAAGGTCAAATCCCAAGAAGAAGTAGGTTGGACTGCTTCTCTAGGGATAGGTGGTGTTGTTTTCTATGAAGTGTCTTTCCTAGAATATAAGGTGCCTTAATAGTCTGTATAAATAGTTTTTGGTGAAAACTTGTATTCTTGACAATAAAGTAGACATTCTCCTCCTTCAGGAAACTAAGATGAAGAAAGAGATTTTTTACAAGGCTATTTTGAGAATTTGGCCTGGCATGAATTATTTTGTTAGTGAGGCTGAAGGAACTTCAAGAGGTATAGCTACTCTTTGGAATCCCTCTAAACTAAAAGGTACTTTGTGTTCAACTAGTAGGAACAGTTTGATGATTACCCTTGAACACATCGCTTCCCAAGAGAAATGGAACCTAATAAATATTTATGCCCCAAATTTGAGTAGGGACAGAGTTCTGCTTTGGGAAAAACTAAGTGATGCTATTTCTTACAAAAAAGATGACCACTAGATGCTGGGAGGGGATTTCAATTCCCCTCTCCTTCCTTCAAAGAAGTTAGGGGGTAGGATGACTATTCTGATAGCATGATGGAGCTAGCGGAGTTCTTAAACTATGCAAGTCTTATTGATATCCCCCTCCAAGGAACTAAGTACACTTGGTCCAATAGAAGGAATGGAAACCATCTAATCCAAGTCAAATTATATAGGTTTATGATCTCTTCCAATTGGAATATATCCCAATTCCTATCTCTTTCAGCTCTCCCTAGGTCTAGCTCTTATCATAATGCCTTAGTGCTTAAAAGAAATATGGATTATAATAGGGGACTTTTCCCTTTCAGATTTGAAGTAAAGTGGAGTCTCCACCCAGATTTTGCTAGTCTTGTTAAAACATGGTGGGAGGAACCTATAATTGGCACTCCAATGTATTGCTTGGTGGAAAAGCTAAGTATAATAAAGAAAAGAATGAAAGGGTGGAATAAGGTGACCTTTGGTAATATCTTTGAGATAAAGAACACCTTGGGAAATAGATTAAAAGAAGTTCAAGATATTATGGAGGCTAGTCAGGTGGATGAAGAGATATGTGCTAAGGAAAGAGACCTTAGATCTCAATGGTTTAAGACAAACTAAAAGGAGAAAATCTTTTGGAAACAAAAGTCACGTGTCCAATGGCTAATTGAAGGAGATAGGAACACTAAATTCTTCCACCAATCCACTTTGAAACACAGAAGCAGAAACATGATTAGATCACTCGTTAAAGAGGATGGCTCTAGGTTACCACTTCTCCTCTCACCATATGGCCGTTAACCTCTTCTCCTCTCACCATATGGCTCTTGGCAATGTTAATCAGGTAAATGCAGAATTTCTTGCGGTCATCCCTAAAGCTATTTCTAATCTTGATTTAAAGAAGATGACTAATGTTGTTTCTATGGAAGAAGTAAAAAAGGTTGTGTTCTCCTTTGGAGCTTTTAAAGCTCCTGGCCCAGATGGGTTCCCTCTTTCCTTTTTCCAGACCTATTGGTATATTGTTAAAACTAACCTTTTCAGTGTTGCTAGGGACTTCTTCAGGTCACACAGGTTGCTTAACCAAATGAATGCCACTTTTTTAGCCCTTAAACCCAAAAATGTTGAAGCCTCTACTATGAAGGATTATAGACCTATTAGTCTTTGCAATACGGTCTATAAAATCTTATCTAAAATTTTGGTGTTAAGGCTCAAACTGGTGCTTGGTAAAATGATTTCCCCAAACCAGAAAAGTTTTGTCCAGGGAAGAAACATCCTTGATGTTGTCATCTCTACCCATGAAATTATCCACTCAATGGATCATTTTAAGAAACCTAGGATGGCCTTCAAAATTGACATTTCTAAGGCCTATGATAGAGTCTCTTGGCCATTTATTTTTTTTATTCTCAGGAAGTTTGGGATAGAAGGAAGATTCCTTAAGATGATCTCTGCTTGTGTTACTTCTCCCATGTGTTGTTTTGGTTAATGGAGTCCCCCAAGGCTTTTTCTCTTGTGACCATGGTCTTAGGCAAGGTGATCCCCTCTCTCCCTACCTTTTCATAATTGTTGCTAAAGTCCTTGGCAGGAACATCCAAAAATTAGTGGACTCTAAAGCTCTAAAAGGTGTTAAAGTTACCTCGTCTCTTATGACTGACTCCCATCAACAATTTGTTCATAATACTCTCATGTTTGGGGAAGCCTCCGTGGGGGAAACTAGTTCTTAATGACTATGTTGTTGTTTTTGGGTAGTGTATAAGCTATGGAAAAAGTATGATTTACTTCTTCAATACTAACCAACAGATTAAGCATAGAGTGATGAAAGTTTTGGGATTTCAGGAAGCTACCTTACCTGATACCTACATTGGCTGACCTTTGATCTCTAAGAAGTTGGAAAAGAACTACTGGAATCAGTTGATTGAGAGAGTTCAAAACAAGCTAGTTGGATGGAAGGGGTAGCTTCTTAGCTTGGATGGCAAGGTTCAACTGCTCAAAGCATCCCTTTAGAACATTCTGATATACTACCTATCTCTCTTCAAAATTCTTGCTTTTATAGGGGAAAAGATAGAATAGATTCAGAGAAGATTTTTGTGGTTAGGAACAAAAGAAAAAATAGACTGTCCCTAGTCAATTAGGAAAAAGTGTGCACTCCCAAAAGTAGAGGGGGTTTGGGAATAAGAAGAATATCCTTGCTAAACAAATCCTTCACTGCAAAAATTGGTTGGAATCTTCTTGAAGGCTCTAAACACTGGGTACAAATTTTCCAAGCTAAGTACTTGAGGAATAGGAATCATGGTTGTTTTCTCTCTATGCCTGACCAACTTAGTGGTTTTGTGTTATGGAATCACCTTATTAAATTAAAAAATGTGTTGAAACTGGGGTTAAGAAATAAAATTAGGAATGGTAATAATATTGATTTTTTGGAAGGACCCATGGATAGAGACTTCTACTTTGTCTTCAATAGATGATCTAAATCCTCTCAAACAATGCCTAAACAGGATTTGTGGTAAAAATGTTTCCGACTATATTAACTAAGAGATGGAGGAACCTAATTGGAAGGAGTTCAAAATGCTTTTAAGGAGGGATAATCTGAGAGGCTAGAGATAGGTCAACTAGGACCCAATCCTTCTAAGGCTACATAATCTGATTGGGGAGGCTAAGTGGTTTCATAGAGAAAGGGAAGATGAATGGCTTTGGAAAAGTAGCTCTTCAAGCTATTTCTTAGTTAAAAAGGCTTATGAGGAACTAGTGAAGCCTCTGGATGTCATTACTCACCATTTATGGGATAAGGTGTGGTTAAAGAACTTGGTTCCCAAAATTAACTATTTTTGGTGGACTACGGCTCATGGAAAATTTCTTACAATTGACAACCTGGTTAGGATGGGATTCCAATTGGTTAACACATGCTCCATTTGCAAGAAGGAAGATGAGTCAATTATGGACAATTTCTTTCACTACCAATTTGTGAGGGAGGTGTGGTCCTTCTTCTTCTTGTTGTTGTCCTCAGACTAGGTGTTTCCTCACTCAATAAAGTTGTTTATAGAAAGTTGGTTGAATTGTCCTTTTTCCCACAATGTTATTGTTGACCTATAGAACCAAGTTCCCCCCTTTGTTACCTGGGGAATATGGAAGGAAACGAATAACATGATATTCATGGAAGTGGATAGAAGCAACTGGGAGGTAAGCTTGATTATAAAAACATAGATTAAGGAAAATATTGAGGCTGAAAGATATAGTTTTTCCAAAGCATGGCCTAACTTCAAAGAGATGAGGATTAAGAATAATTGGGGCATAAGGAAGGATCTTACTAAACTCAATTGGTCTGTGATGCTCACCAGAATGGCTACTGTGTGGATTCCTTCATAGATGGATTGGATAAAGTGTAACTTTGATGGGTGCTCAAAAGGCAACCCGAGATTAGCTCGGGCAGGGGGTCTGTTAAGAAACCAAAAAGGGGAATGCACAGTGAGCTTTGGTGTGAATATGTGTATTTGTTGTAATAATAAAGTTAAAGCTATGACTAGGAAGCTTCAAAACTCTTAAGGAGCTTGGCTTTAAAAATGTTATAATAGAAGGGGATTCCAAGCTCATTGTGGATATTTTGAATGGAGTGGTTGTGCCACCATGGGAGTTTAAAAAAATTGACAAGTGCCTAGCCCCAAAGAGTTACTTCACCAACTACAGGGTGCAACATGTCTACAGAGAGGGAAACAAAGCTACTAACTACATTGCCAATGTGGCTCTGAGTTGTACGGGGTGGACCCACTGGAAAAATAATAATATTCTGAAGTCTTTAAGATACTTCATATTAAATGAAAATTTTGAAAATGATATATACAAAGATGACATGTTGAAGTTATGTGGGAAGCATGGGAGTCATGTGGAGTTTAAAGGATTACAAAGTAATGATTATATTGGGGGTACGGGGTCATATTTGAGGATCTTGCTAGGGAGTAAATTTAATCTTTCTTCCCTTCCTGAGGTGACCGATGATCACATGGAGTTTTTCAATTTGATAAGGGCTATCATTTCAAACCGTGCCAATTTTCCTAGTGTCAACCATTCTAAAAATTGTAAAGTTGTGCACGGTATGAGACTTAATGAAGATTTTAAAACTTGTAAGAAAAATGATGAGTTAATGGTACCAAGAATTGTGATGTTGGCCTTCACAAAAAGAAACTTCTCGATCCCACATTTTTTATCGGTTATGTTTGTTATTTGGAGAAATAGTGTTTTCTACAAGAAGGAAAGAAAGCAAAAGGAGTGGGAGATTATGAAGAAAAGCTTACAAAAACTAAAGAACTTACAGAGTCTTAAAATGGGAGGCCCAAGGAAGCACATTGAGCCTCCTAATTGTTAGGCCCTTAAGTAGAATGTCGATTTATGGAGGCTTTTCAAAAATGCTGGTATGGTTCCATTTTTTTAATCTCTGAAGGGTTACAATGAGAACTTAATGGCCAAGTTCACCAATTCCTAGAGGAAAGGAAGTGTCACCATTGGTGTAGTGAAGTTTGAGGTTATGACGAGGTTCATAACTGAAGCTACTAGTCTACAAAACCAAGGGATTAAATTTGCAAAGAAGAGTGGGGTTGATTATTAGAAGTTCATGGAAAAATTATTGCATGATGGGGAGAACCTAAAATGATTCCAAAATAGGTATGCTAGGTTAGAACTCCCTCCTCCCTATGCTTTGGTTAGCTTATTTGTTATGCGGTATTTTACTTTAGAGGGGAGATATATGTCAGTACATGCATACCATTTTCCTCTGCTCAATCATATTAGGCTTGGAGAGAAAATCAATTTACCACTTATTGTCTTCTCTACAACTCAATATAGAGAAGGCTTCCAGTCCTCCCATACACCAAGGTTTGATGTTATCCTTGCATAATTATTCTCTAGCTCTTAATCCTCACGGTAACCCCTTTGGTTGCTAGAAGTGATAATCCCAACTGCTTTGATGGAGATAATGAGGAACTGCATGTTGATGAAATTCTTGTTGGGGCACCTAATCCTTGCTTACCTCCCTTAGTTGGTGCTAGGAGGGTGCTAATTCTTGCAAAGATTCCATCCCTTGTGGACAATGTATTGAACTCCTCTACTCATGAGTTGCAAAAAAGAGAGGAAAAGATGTTTATAAGATTGAGCTCATCAAGGCTACACCGGAGAAAAGAAAACACTTGCCTTTGTTGTTGGACCTTCCCAAGGAGAAGAAATTCAAAAGAGATATTAACCTTAGTGATATCATTAATATATTTGAGGAAGGTGTGCATAATGAGGAGTTAAAGGAGACTTCACAGGGGAAAGGGAGTGTAGGAAGTGGTGGTAGAAGGTCTTCCCAACTAGTTAAAGCTGCCTCTAAGGACAAGAAAGGAAAATG
>VDFB02000017.1:441560223-441576826 GCA_007258455.2 Sequoia sempervirens | reverse complement strand
AACATAAATTTCTATTGATTTCTTTAACAACTCAATATCTTACATGCAATTCAAATTTATTACGTGCATTATCTACATTTTCTTTGAAATATTTTCTCCCCATCCTTTTTGTACCATGCTATTTAGAGACAAATAACCCAATTAAGTTGGGGGGAGCATATAAGGTTTAGTCTGTCATTTCTGTTATTTTCTATTTCAAAATTTCACTTGTCCAAGACCTAAATAATTTTATAATCCATTAGTTTTAATCCATTAATAGAGTACAAAAGAATACATAAATAGTAACATCCAAAATCTTAGAAATTAGAAAGATAATAGGATGCAAAATTTATCTGGTAGAATGGGAGGTGATATTATAAGAAGGGAACCAACGGTGCATAACCTCTTATTGTAAGACCAACAATGTCTTCCAATTTTTCAACAAGTTGGATGGATGGACTACTTCCTTCAATGGATTGAATATAATAAAGAAATCACTCAGCAATTTTATAACACATTGTAAAATTATGAAGCTATAGTCAGGGGGTTAAGGGTAGATGCATCGGAGCCAACAATAGAATTTTTTTTAGGGCTACCTAGGATAGGAGAAGAATGTATGACTAGATAAGATGCCATTGCAACAAGAAATGAGTTTAGATTATCAGGATAGAACCTAAAATCTTCAGCTTAAGGTACTAAACGAATCTCTTTACCTTGGTTGTGGGACTCTATAGCCTCTTACATAGTTAAATACTTAACTTGTGATGGTAAGTAGTCTCTCCTATATACTGTACACTTTAAACTCCTCAATCACTTGCACCACCAACGATTATTGAATGTTCCTAATTTTTTGTATAATCTATTAAAAATAATGTCCATGAAATATAAGAGCTGCATTATCTTCCTTTTTTTTGGTTACTCTATTAGTCAAAAGGAATCTCAAAATTCAATTACCCAATATAGCTTGGGAGGACTTTTTAGTTTGCAACAACATTAATGATGTTGTTATAAGGCTAGAGGGAGAACAATTGAATAGGGGAATAAAGTAAATGAGCCTCCTATATATTTGTAGTAGAAGGATATGAATCCTCTACTCACCCATCATTTCACCTTCCTGCATGTTTGGTGGCTAGACAAAACTAGAAGCACTAGAATTACAACCTGCAACTTCTATGGGTCAACTTGTAGTGGAAGAGGCGTTTGAAAACCCTACTTCTACTAAGAGCCCCTCTAAGACCAAACAACGAAAAAGAAAAAGTGCAACCTCCACTTTTGCATCTAAGAAAAGGAAAAGGAAGCCAACACAGCCAAAGAGGTGATCACATCACCTTAGAAAGAACAAATCTGAAAAGAAGAAGGCCAACATTCATAAAGAGAAAAATGTGGAATTTGAAGCTGAGTTAGAACTTGAAGAAGAGAAGAAACCAAAGATATTGCAACCTCTATATTTGAGTAGCAATATAGATTCCAATTCTGAGGATTTATTTACAAATAAGAAAAAGAAAATACCTTAGAATAGCCCTATCTTTGAGGAAGGTTTTGTGTTGCCTAATGAGGCTAATGAGGAGATGTTTTTGGAAAAGGAAGAAGAATTGGTTTTAGAAGAGAAAGATGAAAATAAGGGGTTAAAGGCAACGTTACAAATAATAAAGGATTTGGAAGAACAACTCAAAACATACCAATAGAGGGAGAGTAGCATGGACGTAAAAATTCAAGAATTGGAAAAGAAACTACAAAAAATTGAACAACAAGGGTTAGGGTTAGAAACATTAGCACAATTGGCTATAGTTGAAATGAACCAAATAGATCAACAACTTGTGGACCCAATTGAACGCCTGAAGACACCTAATGCTACCACTATGGTGAGACTCGATATTGAGTTATGGAACAAAACAAGAGAATTTTCCTAGAAGAAAAAAGGATGGGAAAAGGAAAAATAAAAATTATTGTCAACTCATACTATAATAGTTGATAAATAGGAGGAAAAGACTAATAAATTAAAGGTAAAAATAGATGAAATGGTGAACAAGACAGTCCAATTATTGAGGTGTAAACCTCCAACCAAGGTGTATACTCTATTTCTCCAAGAAAAATTTCTCATTTTTCAATTCATCTAATTAATTAGTGACCTCCCACTCTCATTAAGTACAACCACACTATTTTAAAAAGTGTTCAAGCAATCTACACTGGAAATACAAGATTAACTATGCGAATTCTATTTACACAATTTGATTCTTCCCTATGAAATTATGTGGAACCCAATTATGTTTGTGGGAGATGTTCAAATCAGAGAATTAGCTTCTTACATCCATAATGAACATCTAAGGGGATGCTTGCAGCAGGAATATTAGGAAAGAGAAAAATCATTCCCTCTTCAGTTGGGGGAAGAATAGGGAGACCTAGAAAAAATGGTGTATCCATGGATAAATCTTATAGAGAGAGAGGGAGTGGTAGTGAAAATACTAGATTGAAGGGACAAATATTACAAAAGGTTCAAAGAACTTGCAATAGAGACAAGTAGGGAGGCACTTAACTTTTCCTGGGATAGATGGAGGGAGCTTATGCTAGAATATGACAAGGGGAAACCCCATTCTATCGTAAACTATATAACAATAGTCAAAAGGGAACATAAGTACATCACAATTGCTGTGAAAAATGGAATCACTTGGCTTCCCCTCAACTTTAATTCTCATCTCTTTTTGTTTCATATCCCACATTATATAGGAAGGAGACACGAGATAAATGCAACAAAGGAAGATAGGTGGGGAAAAATATTAGATCAACAAGGCTTTTACTTGAAGCATGGGACAGGCGTAACCAGAATGATGGACTACAAAGAAACTACATTACAATACAACATTCAACCCTGAACCTGCTCGAGGAAAAGCAAGAATTTAAGTTAGGGGGGAATGATGAGCCTTAGAATTTACTAGTTTCCTACAACAATTTCATGATTTTTATCTTATTCCTGCTAATCTTTATAGACATTACCAAGGCCTTTTATAAACCTTTAAGTATTTCAAAGAATTTAAATACTATGTATGTGGTATTAATGAATGTATGCATGGATTTCAAATGTCTATAAGTCTCTAGTAGAATTTCTTGATTAATTGTAGTGATTAACTATGAAATGTGTCTTTAGAAATAAGACTAACCCTTGTAGAACAAAGACCTGTCAACCCGCAATAGAAGGATTTCTAACCTGCAACAAAGCGGTGACAATTCAACACAATGAAGGAGTCAATCAACTACAACATCAACATGTTTTCAAAATGACATGAAGATGATGATTAGGAGTCATGGAAACAGTTATCCATGTGGCATTATGTTTGTTGAATAAACTTGGAAGAGGAAGAAGTATGTTTTAATAAGGAATGATAGTTATGATAAGGATGTTTTTTCCAACATGTTCCTATGTTATAGAAGCCTTCTTAAAAGGTGTAGAATCCTTGCTTGACTTTTGCACTCTCGCTTCCAAAAATTAGTTGTTTTTGTTAAGCTTTAAATACTCAAGTACTCTTCCTATCTTCCTGGAAGAGTTGATGCTTGTTGGATAGTTTTTTACAGTTTGATAATAATCAAACTCTAACAAACCCTATTTAAGAAGATGCCCTATTTAGAGACCATAGTAGTTAGAGGATATGCTATATCTTTGCAAAAATTAGATTGAATAGCAATTGATACATTATGTTTTAATGTTTGATATTTTATAATAAAGAAGATTTCTCTTGATACATAATTTTTCAAGTTAATTGAAAAAGATACTAGAATGCAACACTCAAGCAAGGGCCACTTGAGGTATTGTTGATTCTACATAAGAGTAGTTAGTTAGATTATGCATTGAAGTTATTAATTTTGATTATTAGCTTACTTTGTAACTCATTGTTATCTTAAGATTTCCAATTCAATGCTTTATTTTATATTTAGTTAAATGATTATGTTAGGATAAGTGTATGCCGCAACATAAGTGTTGTCAATCAGATTGCACCCGAACGCTTGAATGATTAAATTCAGCAATCTGTTGAAACATGGGAACTATCTTCAGGCTATGGGTAATCCTATGGTGAAGATAGAACTTTTGGATTCTAGGCCGGCTTCCTACATGACGATCAATTAGGTACTTGAATGATTTTCTTTGAGAAAAGGGTAAGAAGAACTATTGCTAAATGCATGAAACTGAAACTAAAACCTCGGCGATGCACCTAGTGATGGTATTGCATGCAACATGTTTCACAATTACACTTCAATAATCCTATTTGCACAACTAAATCTGAACAGTTTAACCACATAAATAATTAATATGAAGGCTTGACTATATTACTATCTTCGAAGGAAAATAATGTCTTCACAACTAAAATAGTAAAGTAAGCCAAAAGCACAACATACAACCTGTGGAATCAAACTTGATTGTATACCAGCACATATGAAATGAGGTGAGAAAATAAAGGTTTTTGAGATTAAACACGATAAATTCCTTATCAAATTCACATAGCATGACACCTGAGATTCTGAAGGTAAACACTTTAGCGTACTGAAAGGTAAAAGGAAAGCTCTACAAACTAATGAAACCTGATTAACCTGTAATAACCTGCTATTGTATTAATCTGTAAAATGCTGAGTTACAAGATGATTCACTTTGCAGAGTGCAAAGGTTGAAAAACAAGAACTAGATTGAAAAAGATAAACTTTTTCAATATATACAATGAATGCACTTCAAATTGCATGAATAAGCAACTGAAAGTGATCTGAAAGTGCAAAGATGATAATTCCAAAGCGAAATCTGAGCACAAGTGAAAATCCATGAAAAAGTGGCTCAAACTCATGTGAAAATGAGTGAAATCAATCTCGAACTGGCAGTCATAAAGCATGTAATTGATCTGCAACTCGAATTGAACTGAAATTCCTGAAAAAGTGGGCTAAAGCACACAAAAACCACCTCGTTTGTATCAATCCGCCCATGCACATTTGAACTCCATCTTCACGTTTAAGTCTTCAGTTGAAAGTGATGTGTAACTGAAGTAAATTGTGATTTAGCTTTAAATAACATCTTTATCCGCATTTTAAGATGATGAATTAATTAAATGATTTATAACATATCATTTAATTAATTCATTTACATTATTTGATGCAAATAAATATGAGGAATAAAGCTAAACTAGAAAGCACCTACAGCTTCACATAACTTCACATAACATTTATTGATTTGCATTTTAAGATGCTAAATTAACTAAATGACTTGTAACATATCATTTAATTAATTAGCTTATAAGAATAATGCAAAAATCAAATTAAAACCTCGAGCCCCATTCAACGACTTTATGCTTGGCATCTATTTCAAAATATGCACTCAACATCAATAAATATTGGCGACCATGATTAGCTCATATTTTGCATTCTATATTAAATATTAAGATAACTTACATGATATTATCTTTAATATTTAATTACAATACTTATTTTTGCTCAAATCATGCATAACATGTAAGTGAGAGTCTCTTCTTTAAACTCCTAGCTCACCCTCTCTCCTCCCTTAGCTTCACGGGCACCATATTTAAACATTAGATTAATTGACTTAAAAGTCAATACCACAAAGCTCATAATTCACAATGATTTTATTTAAAAGATAGTGAAAAATTCCACCATCGAATTAGGGTTATGAGGAAAAGGAAATGAAACTCTAACCATTTCTCATTATCCACTATGCATTTCACCCTCTGCTGGCGCTGCGCCACCATGCTAGGTTTTTTACTGGGCAAGATATTTTGTGTCAAGGCCGATATACTGCTCTTAAAGACTTGAATCTTTTTTGCTTCTGCACTTATGGGTAAGTTTCTTCAACTGTTTCCAAGCTTCTGTGTAGAAATCTTGGCCATGAATTCATTATGCGCATATCCTTCTTTATTCTTCTATGAAAAAGAAGAAATTTTTGTATATGATAATCTCAGCAAGCAATGAAACCTTTAATTTCCCTTATGCATTTACATGCTCGATGCTCCTCTGAAACCCCTCATTTTCTATGGCCGCGGCTTCTTATATGATGATCAATTTTCTGGAAAACAAAAGAAGAACCTTGGCTGTATTTTCTTTTTAAAAAACTAAACCACAAATTTGCTTGATAATGGAACATGTACGCCTGTTCACTATCTCCTTTTGCAATAAATATCTGCTTCTATTTGATATTGTTTAATGCTGTCCCAAAACTCTGTTTTGTATGAGTTAGTCTCTTTGCTTCTGCAGTAATGTTTGTTATTATGATCATCTTGAAGAGCATAAAAGATCACCTCTGTTGTCTTATAACAAAACCTGCTAACTGCACATGTGAACTCTAATGATTTAAGACTATGAGATGAAGCTTTTCGTGGATTTGCACTTATATTCCAAGGTTCATAGCTGGAATCCTTTGTTATTGTTACCAGCAATGCCATTTGATGATGTTCATGGTTTCTATCATTGCTATTAACTGTTCCTCTATATGCATCTTGGTTGTCACTAGTATGATCGGTAACATATGACTGCTCCTTTAAGACAAAAGTTGGGCTTTAAGGCTGAAAATTGTATTCCTTTTTCTGACAACCCTCGTCTTTTGGTCTTGGCTATATTTCTTCCATTTGTAAATTCGTTCTTTTACTTCCATAGAACTGTCTTAGCATAAGCACACTGTCTTACATGCCTTCATTTCAAAGTAACTTATAATGTTGATGAAGTTCTGATTGGCCTTATATTCATGCAAAATCTTCCTTTTGAATAACTTTGTAAACAATGATTATCATTGAAAATAGACACTCCATTTAATGTCAAAGCTCGCTCCATTTAATGTCGATGCTGAATAACTCATACTCCATTACTGTCTCACTGGAACTTGTAACATTGTATGCTTGTTTGATAAAAGATGATGCATCTGTATCTTCCATTATTCTTAAATGCTGACTTAAAACAAAATTTGCTGCTTTCTATTGAAGAACTTGTAAAAACTTGGATTGTTGCAAATTTGTCCTATACAGTGATATGATTTACGAAAGCATTCCAATACTCGAATATTTTGTTTCTCTTCAATGCAAAGAGGCTCAACACTTTATTTAGATATAATGTGAAAAATATAAAGTAGGGCATGAACAAAAAATGAAATTAATGAGTGCAACATTGATTGATCCTTTCTTGATATGAAGAGCAAAGTTATACTGTATGCTCAAGCTGCTTTTCCTAAATCTGTTTGAAATAAAGCTGCTTATTTGACTATTTCTTTATTTCAGTAGCTCTTTTGATGACTGTTTTGACAATATTAATTAACTCTCGTATGTAACTTGAGAGTGTATCCTTTTGATATGCCAAGCTCAACCCTTGTGGGAGCCCGTTTTACTCCACATATCTAATAAAATGATCTTGAACATGATGAACCTGTTCTTGTACACTGAAATAAACATGTTAGCAAAAATAAAAGAAGTTGAAAGCTTCCATTGAATTACGTTCTTTCTTCTTGATTTTTTCAATCATCTGATGGATGCCTGATCGACTGTATCTTATATTCCTGTCAGTAACGTAGGCATATGATAGGATTTGATCTGTCATCGCTTAGAGACCATCTCTAACGTCATTTTAATCTTTCCTGCAGATGCTTTTGGAGCTAGAACTGGAGCTAAAACTAGAAATGGAGCTAGAGCTGACGTCACAACCAAACCTCAACCTTCAACGATTCGTCATTCCAGGCAATGATGAATCATCTTCTACCCTATGTTTTCACTATTTTCAGTTGTATAGCATACCATTGTTTATGCATTCCTTATTTGATTGTAAAAATCCAAAAAAGTTACTTCCACGGCTTGTGTGGAATTCAACATTTTTTACAAAATGAATAAAAGCATCATTATGCAAATTTATCAGTTCCTTTGTCTGAGATTTGCATAATAACACTTGAAATTCATAAGTAATCAAAGTTTTGGAACATAATGAATACTTAAGCAGAAAATTGTTGTACCTTCTTTGATGGATGCAATTCAACTCTACCTATTTTGAGCTGGTAGTGAAAAATAGGTAACAATAAGATTAATCATTTATAGTCCATGGAAGTAATAGGTACTTTTAACAACTAGCAGTAATTAGATTACTTACTCCGTTTCTTTAGTAGAAATTACTTTCAATTATTCTTTCAGATACTTGTACTCAATTGATTATGTTAGGATTCGTGAAAGCACATATAGTACCAACATCATCTTAAGTCTACAACTCCTCGGTTGACACTATAATGAAGCCCCTTTTTAATAAAGAATTGCTTAAGATATGAAGGATCTTCAGGTCCATTCATCCATGTGTATGATTAGTTACACCAATTAATTAGACATTAGGGGAAAGTTCTACAACCATGTCTCATTTTCAATCAATCTAAGTATGTACATATTAGATATTTACTTATGTCTTCCTTGTTTCTATCTCCTATGTATATTTTCCCTTCTTGAGTATGTATTTTCTTATAAGTCTTATCTTCCTTTCTTGTTATATTTCCATACCTCTCCATCTTACCTTCCCTATTGCTTGAAACCTAGTGCCTTGTCATGTAGATGATTCTAATGTTATGGCCAAAGCCCAACCCTTAATATATATGCCTATCCTTATATTTCCCTCCTAACTTCCTAACATATTTCAATATATTTCTAGTAATATATTTTTGACACCATTATTTTCAAAGTGGAAAATTTCCTACCCTTGATCACTATTGAAATTTGAAGTTATGGATGTGCATGGTGGTTGAATTATCTATTTGTGGAGTATATAAAAGAGAAAAAAAATTCATCTAGGAGGATTATCTAACCTTAATCAATTTCTATAAAAATCTATTTTTAGCACTTGTGTTCAAGAATGTGAATCCTAGAATAAGAACCCTAGTGATTTTGGAGAACCGTCTCATATAGTGGTTGTATTTGAGCTTCATTAGATGCAACCTTCAATTGCATTGTAATGACCCGATTTACCATTGTTATCGATATGAATTTTTTGTTGTAGCTACTAATATTGTAAAACTATTTAAATATAATACAACCATTAATGTAATAAGATAGAGATCAATACTTCATCTATTATTATTTTTCATTATAATAAGAAGATTGGGTGTCATTTCTATCATTTGTTGTTTGAATGTAATGATATTTCTTATGCATAAATAGTATTTTTAAATCTATGTTATTTACGATATAATTGAATTCTAGGGAAAATGGTGTTGTTAATCAAATAATAAGTTTTATTGAAGGATAAGAAATTTAGATTTATATTATTATTTTGACCTAAGACACTACAATAACTTGGAAAACAACAAAAAAGCTAAAAACTAGTTATTTTAACTTCTTATAAACAAAGGACATCCACATATAAAAAAATATTAGCAAGAATCTTTCACTAAATGCTTCATAGAGAGGTCTATAAGTCCTAGAACATTCTAGGAGAGAAAATTCATTTGCAATAATCAAGCATCATATCATCTAGTTCCAACACACTAAGAGTGACAATAACAATTTTGCAAAAATCTTATTAGAAAAACTACCTAATTAAATTTTAGGGATATACAAATTCCTTTTACCTAGGATATATTATCCCTCTTCTAGTCACCTGGAAGGACTATGAGAATGTTATAGGATTGTTATAAGGAAGTAATAAATTGAGAAATAGTGTTTGATTAGGAGGATAAAACCAAATCTAACTAAGGAATTATGTTGAACTTAGGCTTATCCACCTCACTAAGTAATACTTGTTTGGAGAGAATTGCCACTTTATCCTTGTCTTGATGTTTTAAAACTATGCCAATCAACATTGTTACCTCTTGATTGCTAGTACTACTTGGATTATTAGTGTGATCTCCAATATTTTGGGGTTTCAATTAGTTTTACAATTCCAAATTGTGGTCCACCCTTCTTTTTACGAAGGAGAGTCTTAGTAAAGGCTAAGGAGTGGGATTTATATGAGGGGATACTAATGGATAATACTTGATCTTATGATAAAAATATTATCACCTAAAACAAGTTTTTGGAAAATTAAGATAAAGAACCAACTCTGTAGGATGTATTTGTCTAATTTTAATTTCGATAGT
Organism: Sequoia sempervirens; assembly: GCA_007258455.2. NCBI lineage: Eukaryota > Viridiplantae > Streptophyta > Pinopsida > Cupressales > Cupressaceae > Sequoia > Sequoia sempervirens. The sequence continues at coordinate 441,566,775 of VDFB02000017.1, read as the reverse complement.
TTTATATAAATCTTTAAAGAGGTAAACCTTAATATGGACTCGATTTTTAGGATAAGAGAAGAATATATTTTTTGGCTTGACACATGTAACACTGTCAAGAAAGTAAAATATGGTGGTCTAAAAATTCCAACAAGGTAAAGGTAAACCCAAGAGTTCCACCTAAAAAGGAACAAAAATAACCCTTTATTTAGAGAAAAAAGTCTCAAGTCCAAGGCTATAAGTCCAAAAAGGAAGCACAAAAAATTAGGACCATGTACAAGAATGAGTTCCATATGGTTGTCTTTAGTAAAAAGATCCCTTGGTGAGATCTTGAACATAAATGATGCAAGGATTGGCCGAGTCTTGCTAGCCACCTCTATAAGCATGTTTTAAGAGGAACCCTCCCAAAAAAATTCTATCAAAGTAAAATGTTTGGGACATTTACAAGCATTGTCAAACCATTCATTTTAGATTAAAATAATGAAAATTCTACCATAAATATTCTTAACTTATAAATGAATTATAAAGTAATATAACATCTCCAATTCCCAAAACCTACTATGTTGAAAACACACTAACACACATAGTAATTTACCTTAGTAGTCAAACTAGTCATTTACACCCAGATTAGTTATAAACTAGTCAAATTCCATTTTAACCTGCATGATGGGTTAAAGTGTTGATGGGTTGAGTCAATATATTTTTCAACATCAAAAAATATGATGGATAATGGAAATTTAAGGTTGCTTTATTAATTTTTTACTTTTGATTGAAGTGGTTTTATTGGGGCTATCATATGTAGCCAATCACTAGGATTCATTTCTATTATTTCTTCATTCTTAGTTGGTTGGCATAATTTTAGGTATTTTATTTCTTTTGGATTAACTGATAGTATTTCCATTTGGTTACTATTGATGATTTCATACAAGAGTGGTAGTGTCTACGAAAATTTGAAGAACAACTTGATCCAAGCGTGAAAACCTAGTTAAATCTCACTTAGAGAGAAAACAAATCTTGGGAAGAATTTCTATATTGTAATTTCTTCAAATATATTGGAATTCATCCTTGTTAGAAATTAGGATCTTAGGAAACTAATTACTATAAACAACATATAAAACAAACAAAATGAGAATCATGCAAGCATAAATTTTACACATTACACAAGATATACATGGGGAAAACCCTTTTGAATAAAAAAACCCCACAAACCATCATTTTATTAAAACACTCACAAAATGGTCTATTCTAACATTGACTGAACTTGGGGAACCACTTCTCCTTACTTCCACATGGACAATAATATTTCATGTCCCTAGCAATATAATTCACTATATATCTCCAAATTTTCACACTCTCAAATGAGAGAGGACCTCGTTAAATAGAGGAGAAAGGGTAGCATAATAATTGAAGGGCTATTAGTCACATATATTCAACAACCACCATTCATAAATAATTAATAGTTTAATACTTCTTAGACTAATTATATTTCACATCAGATATACCTATAATACATAAAGATTTATAAACTTATGTTAGAACAATATATAAATGTTATAAGGGTATGACCCCTAATAAAATTATGTTCTAATACCCCCCCTTAATGTTAATAGGGGGCATCACATGTAAATTTCCATAAAAGAAAAATTGAATTATCCTAGTAATGTAGGTATTCTTTGACAATGATAAATAGGGACACAAATATATGCCAAGATGAAAACCATGTATTCCAAACTACATGGTCATTTGAATCTCATAATTTGTAATCCTAGCATTTTAAAAAATGTGTTATGGGGTCTTATAAAAAAATATATTGAAGCTTGAGCCTACTCAAATTAACCTTGCCCCATGTTCATTACATAGTGCCCATAAGACATAATACAATGATTTTACAAGTGGAAGTTTTACAGAGAGAAGAATTTTACAATATGTCTATAGGACTTATATTATTCCTAAAGGACTTACTAATGCCTATAGGTCATATGTTTTTCCTATTAGGACTTGCTTATACTTGTTGGGACTTAAATACGTCCAAAAGACTTATTAATGCCTAGGTGTCTTATGTTTTGCCTATTATGCTAGGACTCACAAATAGGATTTATCCACTAGGTGGTGTCATTAACATTCACATTCCCCCTCAATGGAATCACCTATAGCCAAGTATTAATATGATTTTGGAAAATTTTGCATTGCACATAAGTTTAATATGAGATGGTTGAGATTCCAATATATTTCTTCTTGATTATAGTATGCCACTAGATATTTGGATGAATTGAATTGGAGATAAATTTTATGATGAAAAAATTAGGCTTACCCACCATGCTAGGTAATACTCGTTTGGAGAGAATTGAAACTTTCTCTTTATATTGATGTTTTAATACTATACTAATCAACATTGTTACCTCTTGATTACTTCTACTACTTGGAGTCTTAGTGTGATCTACAATATTCTAGGGTTTCAATTAGTTTTAAAATTCCAAATTGTGGTCCACCCTTCTTTTTAGGAAAGATAGTCTTGGTATAAGGCTAAGGAGTGGGATTTATATGAGGGGATACTAATGGATAATACTTGATAATATGATCAAAATAGTGTCTTTTAAAGCTAGTGTTTGGAAAATTAAGATAAAGAACCCACTCAGTAGAATGTATTTGTCTAATTTGAATTTCCATGGTTTTATATAAATATTTAGAGAGGTAAACCTTGATATAGAATCAGTTTTTAGGATAAGACAAGAATAATTTTTTTGGCTTTACACATGTAACACTATCAAGAAAGTCAACAATGGTGGTCTAAAAATTCCAATAGGGTAAATCTAAACCCAAGAGTTCCACCTAAAAGGAACAAAAAGAACCCTTTATTTAGAGAGCAGAGTCTCAAGTCCAATGCTATAAGACCAAAAAGGAAGCACAAAAATTAGGACTGTGTTTAAGAATGACTTCCACATGATTGTCTTTAGAAAATGAAAATAAACAGACCCCTTGGTGAGATCTTGAACAAAAATGATGCAAGGCTCAAGTCTTGTTAACCACCTCTATAAGCATGCTTTAAGAGTAACCCTCCCAAAAAAATTCTATCAAAGTAAAATGTTTGGGGCATTTACTAGCATTTTCAAACCATTCATTTTAGATTAAAATCAAGAAAAATGTTCCATAACTATTCTTAAATTATAAATGAATAATAAGGTAAAATAATATCTTGAATTCCCAAAACCTACCATGATGAAAACACACTAACACAAATAGTAATTTACCCTAGTAGTCAAACCAACCATTTACACCCAGATTAGTTATAAACTAGTCAGATTCCATTTTAACCTTCATAATGGGTTAAAGGGTTGATTGGTTGAGTCAATATATTTTTCAACATCAATAAATTTGATGGCTGATGGAAATTTAAGGTTGCTTGAATAATTTTTTACTTTTGATTTAAGTGGTTTTATTGGGGCTATCATTTGTAGCCAGTCAGTAGGAGTCATTTCTATTATTTCTTCATTTTTCTAGTTGGTTGGCATAATTTTAGGTATTTTATTTCTTTTGGATTGACTCATAGTATTTCTACTTGGTTAATATTGATGATACAAGAGTGGTAGTGTCTAGGAAAAGCTGAAGAACAACTTGATCTGAGCGTGAAAACCTAGTTAAATCTCACTTAACAAGAAAATGAATCTTGGGAAGAATTTCTATATTGTAATTTATTCAAATATATTTGAATTCATCTTTGTTAGAAATTAGGATCTTAGGATACTAATCACTATAAACAAAATATTACAAAAATAAAATGAGAATCATACAAGCATAAATTTTACACATTACACAAGATATACATGGGGAAAACCCTTTTGAATAAGAAAACCCCATAAACCATTATTTTATTAAAACACTTACAAAATGGTCTATTCTAACATAGACTGAACCTGGGGAGCCACTTCTCCTTACTTCCACATGACCAATAATATTTCATGTGCCTAGTAATATAATTCACAATATATCTCCAAATTTTCATACTCTCAAATGAGAGAGAACCTTGTTAAATAGAGGAGAAAGGGTGACATAATAATTGAAGGGGTATTAATCTCATCTATTCAACAACCACCATTCAAAAATAATTAATAATCTAATACTTATTAGACTAATTATTTCACATGGGATTTACTTAATAAGCATATAATATATAAAGGTTTATAAACCTATGCTAAAACAATATATAAATGTTTTAAGGGTATGAACCCTAATAAAATTATGTTCTAATACCCCCCCTTAATGTTAATAGGGGGAATCACATGCCAATTTCCACAAAAGAAAAAATGAATTATCCTAGTAACATAGGTCTTCTTTGACATCGATAAATAAGGACACAAAAATATGCCAAGATGAAAACCGTGTATTCTAGACTACATGAAGGTCATCTTAATCTCATAATTTGTAATCCTAGTGTTTTAAAAATTATGCTATGAGGTCTTATAAAAAAATATGTTGAAGCTTGAGTCTACTCAAATTATTCTCACCCCATGTTCATTACATAGTGCTTGGATAAGACTTATATAATACAATGATTTTAAAAGTATAAGATTTATAGAGAGAAGAATTTTACAATATGTCTATAGGACTTATATTATTCCTAAGGGACTTTAATGCCTATAGGGTCTTATGTTTTACCTATTAGGACTTTCTTAAGTGCCCATGATCTCCAGTGCAATTTTCTCTCTTATTGTTTAAAATAAATCTATGGTAAAAAAAATTGTAATTATCATGTATAGTAATGTGGTACTTTTACTAGTACCCAGATGAAACTCTTCCATAAATTTTCAAAGCCACATTGATTCTTTAAGCGCTACTTTTGTATTTCACTCTATTAATTAAGAAACCATAGACGATAGCTTTTTAAAAGTATTATACTATCCATGTAATAGCACATGCACTATTTATTTTCACTACAATAAATCCTTGTGATTTGCTCCATTTTTTGCTCTATTTTTTGCTTCCACCCACTATTTTAATGTATTTTTTGGCAATTTTTGAAAACGTCAGCGCTATTTATCAAGATGGCATAATTTTTTGTGTTTATTGTGCCGATCAGTACAAGTTGGTGTTAATTTGGGAACTACGTAGTGCCTAAAGTAATGCTGCATTTAGCGCTGATATTAGCTTCGAGTGTAGCGCCACCATGAGCATCGCCTTTAGCTCCAATTTTAGCTTCGAGTTTACCACCATGTTTAGCTCTAACTTTAGCTTTGAGTTTATCTTCGGGTTTAGCACCAGTTTAGACACCCCTATGTCGAAGAGACTTATTTATATGTCTCATTGACAATGTAAAATAGTGAAATGTCAACAAGATACAAGCATATCAAGGAGAGAATCACTTATGTCACATCGACGAGTGCTTGGCAAAACACAACTCTTGGATATAACGAAGTAATGTCGATGAGACATTGAGATATTGGTAAGATAGATAAGATTGCTCATTGACACTCTTCAAGTAATGATCAAAAGCATACATCGCTATACTGCTAGGAAGGTGAGCAACATATGCAGTAGAGTGGTATACACTGCAACCCCGCAAGAAGAAGCCTTGAGCAAGGCGATAGTGTGGTAAAAAGGAGAAGGGAAGGGAAAAACACTACTAGACCACAGCGATAATCACAAGTCTCCCCGACATGGCGGAGTTACACAGATATATAAAGAAATACTGTCGAAGGAAAATATCGATGAGATAGTGGCATATCAGCAAGAGATATTAACTTGTCTCATTGACATCGGCAACCAACATCATAGGAACATAAGATCTAATGTCGATGAGACATTGAGATATCGGTAAGACAAATAAGATTGTCTCATCGACACTCTTCAAGTAATGATCAAAAGCATACACCGTTGTACCACCAGTAAAGTGAGCAACATATGCAATAGAGCGGTATACACCGCAACCCCGCAGAAAGAAGCCTTGAGCAAGGCAGTAGTGCGGTAATTGTGGCATCATTACAATAAGAGATTGTGGTAGTATGGTAATCATGGCATCATTACAATTTACAAAAATAAATGCAGAAAATCACATCAGTTGCCAAAATTAAATGCTATTAAATTATTAAGAGTTTCTAAAACTAATATGACTAAATACCACACCATCCAAAGATAAGTGAGTTTTCCCAATATCGCACTCAATTGCAGTGCAGTAGCGTGGAAGGAGCTAAGGATACGAGAAGAAGAAGTCCTGCAAGTGTGAAGAAGTCATGTAAGTGCACAAAAACTCTCTAAAAGAGCTCTGTTAATATAAAAAATATTTCAAGGTTTTGTCATTTGAAGCCATAGTAGAGAAAATTGAAACATGCCTCCTAAAAGAAAATAATCAGAAGTAAAAGAAAGTCGGCCTAAAATTAAAGATGAAGAACCTAAAGTAGAGAAGAAAGCACTCCATCCTAAAACAAAACAATCACAAGTAAAAGAAAGTCACCCTAAAATTAAAGATGAAGAACCTAAAGTAAAGAAGAGACCACTCCATCAATCCATATTAGATATACTTCCAGGGTCTACTAAAGAGGGTAATAAGAAGTTTCTCGTTGACACCGCACAAAGTTGTAG